>JBAMBL010000644.1:0-24684 GCA_037043405.1 Drosophila subquinaria
AAGAAAACTGACCACATCTCAATTTATACCAAACAAATAATCGGCCTAGGTCTGAATTCCTAAATAACTCTTAGACAAATTATACTACTACACAAATTAATATTTACAAATAAACCAAACTATTTATATCGGTTGCTAAACTTTGCGGGTTCGAGAAGAACGAATAACTTAATTACGGCTAGAAACAAGCTTTTCTGTTGTGACAATCATTTCTTTGCTTGTGCTGTTAGACTATGGAATAATCTGCCTCATAGCAATTAGGAATGCAACACAATTTAAAGTAAAACTAAGGACACACCTTTCATAGTATAAATAAAAAACAAAACATATATATTAAGTTTCTAAATTGTTAATTATAGTTGCTAGCAATAAGAATAATCATACTGTCAATCATTTTAATTCTAAGTTAAGAGATTTTCATTCATTCGTGCATTCATTGTGACTAGTGCATTTATCTTAAGTTATCCTATGTACTTTAGCGCTAGGAAGAAAAACAAATAAATACAAATACAAATACAATGCTCAATTAATTTGATAGCAGATGTTTAGAAAAGGTTTTTTTTAATGTTATTCAATTTGAAAAGGGTTTTGAAAGAAACCATAACAGCATTTTTTAGACAAGCTCAGAAAGACATTTCTTTGTGAATACTATTCGCATGTGGAACCGATTGCCTTCTCAATTGAAAACAATAAGTAGCGCAGCAACTTTTAGGGACAAGCTAAAACTATTATTAAGGGACACATAATATATAACTATATTTAACAAAAAAAAAAAAAATATTAGTAATAGTATAGTTAACCACAATAGATCGCTTAAATAATAAAACTAAGTTGTATACTATAATTTGGATTAATATTAAACTAAAGGATTGTGTACGGTTATATGTTACTTTTTCATTTTTTTCCACTCTATAATTGTAAATTGTTTAAATTTAATAATATGTTATGTTCCGACTTTACAAACGCAACCAGATATCGATTTGCCAGCTAGCAATCGGCACTACTCAGGGATGAGTACGACCTCGATACCTGGCGAGTCGGGTAACAAAGAAATTTATATTTTTATAACTGGAATAAATACTCGGACTGGTTTCTCAACACCTACACGGACAATCTGCTGGCAAGGATTTGGTGGACAGATGTAGTTAACCACCTATACGATGCCCTCCCTACCTATAGTCGGCTTTCGATATTTTCATGCCGACTCCCTAATCCAAACTTCACCCAACCTCACCACATATCCATCTCACCCTAATAAATAAGTTAACGAATCATGTTCAATAAACGTTATAATTTTTAACCATTGTTAATAATTTTAAGTGTCTCTAGTGTTTCTATTGATTGAAATTATCTGATAGTTTCGTGCTTTGTGTACTAACGAAATTAAACTTTCTGGCAGGCCTGATTTTTGGCGCGAGAAGGTCAACAAAACCAAACAGCTGATATGAGTATAAAATGTACAAGTGTAGTGGACAAATATGTAAATAAGTAACAATAAAGTATTTTTTCTATATACAGCGGTGGCCAAAAGTATTTTGGCACCCTTTAAAGTTAGTTCTAGCCAAATTGTGAGCTTACTTCATGTAAAGTTTGGTATCAATGGAAAGGTCTTTTGAATTCCTTTCGAATGATGTAGTACTTTCCTTAACCCATTAGGTACCCATTGAGATTTTCGAATATTTGTAAACGTCAACTTTTTCAACTTTTTTTCTCGATTTTTTAAAACAAATGTTTTGATGCAGAAAGTTTCTTCAAACAATTTAAATAGTAACTGCAAAAACAATTTTTCAAATATCTCTTCGCTAGTATTTTTTATAATTTTTTGAAAATGGCGAAAAAGGCACTTTTTGCATGAAAATGAGGAAAAAGTGCCTTTTTCGCCATTTTCAAAAAATTATAAAAAATACTAGCGAAGAGATATTTGAAAAATTGTTTTTGCAGTTACTATTTAAATTGTTTGAAGAAACTTTTTGCATCAAAACATTTGTTTAAAAAAATCGAGAAAAAAAGTTGAAAAAGTTGACGTTTACAAATATTCGAAAATCTCAATGGGTACCTAATGGGTTAAGGAGAATATTGCATCATTCGAAAGGAATTCAAAAGACCTTTCCATTGATACCAAACTTTACATGAAGTATGCTCACAATTTGGCTAGAGCTAACTTTAAAGGGTGCCAAAATACTTTTGGCCACCGCTGTATATAGAAAAAATACTTTATTGTTACTTATTTACATATTTGTCCACTACACTTGTACATTTTATACTCATATCAGCTGTTTGGTTTTGTTGACCTTCTCGCGCCAAAAATCAGGCCTGCCAGAAAGTTTAATTTCGTTAGTACACAAAGCACGAAACTATCAGATAATTTCAATCAATAGAAACACTAGAGACACTTAAAATTATTAACAATGGTTAAAAATTATAACGTTTATTGAACATGATTCGTTAACTTATTTATTAGGGTGAGATGGATATGTGGTGAGGTTGGGTGAAGTTTGGATTAGGGAGTCGGCATGAAAATATCGAAAGCCGACTATAGGTAGGGAGGGCATCGTATAGGTGGTTAACTACATCTGTCCACCAAATCCTTGCCAGCAGATTGTCCGTGTAGGTGTTGAGAAACCAGTCCGAGTATTTATTCCAGTTATAAAAATATAAATTTCTTTGTTACCCGACTCGCCAGGTATCGAGGTCGTACTCATCCCTGAGTAGTGCCGATTGCTAGCTGGCAAATCGATATCTGGTTGCGTTTGTAAAGTCGGAACATAACATATTATTAAATTTAAACAATTTACAATTATAGAGTGGAAAAAAATGAAAAAGTAACATATAACCGTACACAATCCTTTAGTTTAATATTAATCCAAATTATAGTATACAACTTAGTTTTATTATTTAAGCGATCTATTGTGGTTAACTATACTATTACTAATATTTTTTTTTTTTGTTAAATATAGTTATATATTATGTGTCCCTTAATAATAGTTTTAGCTTGTCCCTAAAAGTTGCTGCGCTACTTATTGTTTTCAATTGAGAAGGCAATCGGTTCCACATGCGAATAGTATTCACAAAGAAATGTCTTTCTGAGCTTGTCTAAAAAATGCTGTTATGGTTTCTTTCAAAACCCTTTTCAAATTGAATAACATTAAAAAAAACCTTTTCTAAACATCTGCTATCAAATTAATTGAGCATTGTATTTGTATTTGTATTTATTTGTTTTTCTTCCTAGCGCTAAAGTACATAGGATAACTTAAGATAAATGCACTAGTCACAATGAATGCACGAATGAATGAAAATCTCTTAACTTAGAATTAAAATGATTGACAGTATGATTATTCTTATTGCTAGCAACTATAATTAACAATTTAGAAACTTAATATATATGTTTTGTTTTTTATTTATACTATGAAAGGTGTGTCCTTAGTTTTACTTTAAATTGTGTTGCATTCCTAATTGCTATGAGGCAGATTATTCCATAGTCTAACAGCACAAGCAAAGAAATGATTGTCACAACAGAAAAGCTTGTTTCTAGCCGTAATTAAGTTATTCGTTCTTCTCGAACCCGCAAAGTTTAGCAACCGATATAAATAGTTTGGTTTATTTGTAAATATTAATTTGTGTAGTAGTATAATTTGTCTAAGAGTTATTTAGGAATTCAGACCTAGGCCGATTATTTGTTTGGTATAAATTGAGATGTGGTCAGTTTTCTTCTTCTATATATATAAAACTCTTTGTCCTGACTGACTGACTCACTGACTGACTGACTGACTGACTGAGAATGCACACAACATAGATGAGATAATTTTATCGTGCAATAAGACGGCGTTTTGCGAAATTCGACCTGTAAGTGGGTCAAAATCAAGGTCAAAGTTCACAGAATTGCTTTTAATGAAAAACATATGATTAAAGAGACACACAAAATTAACACAAAAATGACTTTCATAAAATAAGAACACTAAAACTAAAACTAAGACTCTTTCTATTTCTCTTAAGTATATATGAGTATTAGCGAAAGAAATTATTATCGTTCTCAGAGCAGGGAACAGCTGTAACTTAGGTAGAAGTGGAAGGCGGCAATTCTTTATCAGGGACAGACAGCTCTTCTCGCAATGCATTGAGCTTCTGCATACTCTCAATGCATATGACGTCATCGCTCTCCACTCTTTTTACGTGAACAAGTGCAAGTTCGTTTTAAGTGCATAGCCTCTTTAAAAATTTCATAATATATATACACAGGAAGATATATAAACAGGAAGAATGGAAAATTTGCTATATTCATTATTTGCTTTTGGAAGGGGTACAATTTTTGCTGCTTTCCATTTACTAGGGAACCTCGAACTTGTCAAAGCTATATTAAATATATGTGTTATATATGGGAGTAGCTTTGGCATCGTGATTTTTAGGAATTTGGGATGAATACTATCAAGACCAATAGCGTTTGATCTAATTTTTAACACTGATTTTATGACGTCACATTGACTCACACAAGCAAAACTAAAACATTTATGACAATTATTATAAGGTAAAGAGTTCAGGTACGAGTTGCTTAAAGTTTCAGATACATGTGGACATAATTGCACAAATTTCCTATTCAGTTCATTAACGTTAATATCGTTTACCAGCTCTTCCCGTTGTTTCCCCACTCCGACGGTTTTAATTTCTTTCCAGAATTGACTAGATGAACCTATATTGTTGAATTTGTTATGGTAGTAATCTCGTTTAGCCGACTTGCATAATTTATTAACGGAGATGCGAAGACTACTGTATTGTCTGTGCCATAACTCTGTCTTATAACGCTTCCATTTCTTATATGCTACATCCCTCAAAACTATTTTTTCTTTTATCTCTGAATTAAACCAAGTGCTTTCTCGAGGCTTAATAAGTTTTCTTTTAATTGGAACATGTTTGTCATACAAGTAATTAAACAACAAGTAATTAAACATTTAGTTGAGAGTCTACGTCATAAAAAGAGTATATGTTAGTCCAATTACATAGATTTAAATCATAGTCAAGTAACGAGTAGTCCGTGTTTTTAAAGTCACGATAGGTTATTAAATATTCGTCAAAGTTGAGGTCAATTTTGTAGGTCAAGTAGATGAGATCATTTTTTGAGAAGGCTGGAACTGAAACCTGGTCATACAATTGAATCTTGTGTTGATTATCAACAAAGAAAACATCTAGAAGGGTGTCAATTGTGTTTGTGAAGTGCGTAGGTTGCGAATTATTAACCAGTGAAATGCCAGTGGATTCAATGTCCATCAAAAGACGATTATCTGTCAGCATATCGCTATTTAGGTCACCAGTGAGTATTATGTCAGAATAGGTCCATGTGAGGTAGGTCAGAACACTTAAGACGTCAGAAAATTCAATAGAACGATGTGGTCTATAGACCAGAGCTCGCAAATAACAGTCAACACTTTCAGTGTGTCAGAAAATAACAGTTATTAGCTGACAGAACGATAAAAGGGATCAGAACAAAACATTAATTTATGTTTTTTTCTCAGGAGGCTTATCAGTCAAGAAATAACATTTAATTTTGTTTCCTTATGGTTGTGTTACTCAAAAACTGTTTCGTCTGGAAAAAAAAAATCGAAAGTGCCTTCTGAAAATTTAAAACGTTTTTTTTTTTGCTACAATTTTGCGGAAAATGGGTCGTGTAAAAAACATAGTTCATTCTTTTTTTAACTATGATAGCAAATTAAATAAATCGGAATGCAACGTGTGTGGCAAAATATTAACTGGAACTCATATTAAAAATTTAAAACGTCACAAGTCTCGGTTGAAAGATCCTTTTCTGCGCTTAATTTTATCCTAACCGATAAACGTAGGTCTCTAAGTGCGGAAAATATTAATTCACTTTAATTGTAAAGCTTAATTCTAAATAACAATTTTTAATGTAAATAAAAATAGTTACCAAAAAAAATTATCTTGTTCTGTGGGTGTATTGCTTTTTCGGGAGTTTGTGTCGATTTTTGCGCACCTAAAACAAAAACATCTTGAAAAGACACCTTTGACTAACACTTTTGTGTATTGCTCATTTGCTAATAGTTATTCCGGGAGCACTAGCTAAAAAGTCTTTTTTTAACTGTTATTAGTATACAGAAAGAATTTATTTTCTAAATGGAAAATACTGAGCAGAGAGCACAAACGAAAAGAAGTAAGTGTTTCTCTCAGTGAGAAATCTTCTGGGTTTTAGTTTTTTTCTGTTTTTTCAGTGAACAGATCGAAAAAGAAATAAGTGTTGACTGTTATTTGCGAGCTCTGCTATAGACACACCCAACTAACAAGTTAGATGCATTTATCTTATTTATTATTTCTAAAAAAATTTATTCTATTTGACTATTCGACGCTTGCCTATACACTACTCTACATTTAAGTTTCTTACTCACGTATATTGTTACTCCCCCGATCCGATCAAAACAGACAGCTCTTCTTGCAATGCATTGAGATTCTGCATACTCTCAATGCATATGACGTCATCGCTCTTCACTCTCTTTACGTGAACAAGTGCACGTCGTGTAAAGACAGCGGTGAGAAGCATGGTTCGTTTTAAGTGCATAGCCTCTTTAAAAATTTCATAATCACTGCGGACGGTAGTCCGCGCTAGTGACGAAAGCAGCACGAAGGGTGCGAAGGCGACTAGCATATATATGTAGGATTGAGTTTCTATGTAGACAAGAATCCGAATACTTTTGAATTTAAACTGCTTTTATTTAAATGTTTTCTCGGACAGAATATGATTTAGACTGCCTTAGTTGTGTATTTTGTGTTTAAGGTGTGTGTTTGGGACGACAGGTGTGTCGTTGCCCACTAGATCCCACAATTCGGCCATCCTACACTGCATTCGCCCCGAATGCGTCTGAGTTTTCTTTATCAACAGGAATCCAGATGGTTGTCAGCGTGGAAACGTGGTTGTCTGTCTTGACCTTTCAGTCTTTTCCTCTTCCTTATCTTCTCTCTGATCCTTTCTTTTCTAAGCCGTTTCTTAAATGTATCCTTTGTATTTTTTTTCTCAGCTTTTCGTTTTCCTGACTTAAGTTCCTCGTGCCTTCTACTGCTTCTGCTGTAACCGTGACTACGACTCTTTTCCGATTTCTTTCTTGAACGACTTTGGCGCAAGCTTCTGTTATCCACGTCTTCCCTAGAATTACGGGTATAGAAGTCAATTCTACTGCCTCCCTCGATTCCAACATCGAGTTCCTGAAGCGGTTTCAATTCTTTGGCCAATGTTTCCGGCTCTTCTTCCGAATTGGGAGCTGCGTCTGAAGAATCTCCCGCGTTTTTGTTATAGGCATCATCATCATCAAGATCCGTTTGGTTACACAATGTTAGTTGTACAATAATTTTTTTGGTTTTTTCAGTCAACGCCTGAAGCTCTTCCTCTGCCGTTGCTTGTCCCATATCGTTGATTTCTGTCTGCTCTTCTGCAGCATCTTCACACGCTTCGCTAATTATATTGGCATCAGTTACTATCAGGGATTAAAACCGAAACGAATATCGGTTTCAGTTACGGTTTCGGTTATGTTCGGATTTAGGTTTTCGGTTATAGGTTATGCAAAATCTTTGAATAAAGGTTTCGTAACGGTGAACCGGTTTTCGTATGTTTCGGTTTGGAAATACCGGTATAGTTTCGGTTCACAAAAAAAAAATTCTTTGTAAAAATATATTTTACATATAAATCAAAATTAAAAATAAAAAAAATAAAATAAAAAATAAAATACAAAACTAATAACAAAATATTAGAGATCGCAAACTAGACTTATGAGTCGGAATAAATAAAAACAGTTCAAAGTTTTTCGTTTTAAATTATTTGTAACTTGATTTTTTAAATTTGTATAACAAAAATTAATAATAAAACATGCTTTTAAAATTGTATTTTAAAGTTAAACCATAACTCTTATTTGCAATTTTTAAAATATCCATTAAAAATAAAACTTTTTTTCAATTTTTATTTTAAAAATTTGTAATTAAAAATGTATTTTAAGATGTATGAAAAACCGAAATTAACCCTTATAAATGAAACTGTTACTAAACGGTTATTTCGGTTTACAGAGTTTCGGTTTAAAGGTTTCGGTCAGATGAAAATTTTTTTTTTCGGTTACGGTTTCGGTTACGGTTTCAAATTTCAATCGGTTTTTACCGGTTAAAGGTTACGGTTTCGGTTAGGGTTTTAATCCCTGGTTACTATCTCCAGCTGCTGTTTTTGTTCATCATATTCATAAAAAGTAACTCTCGACTTCTCGCTATACAATTCAGCAATCACTTCTGTTTTCATATCCGAATACTTTTGAATTTAAACTGCTTTTATTTAAATGTTTTCTCGGACAGAATATGATTTAGACTGCCTTAGTTGTGTATTTTGTGTTTAAGGTGTGTGTTTTGGGACGACAGGTGTGTCGTTGCCCACTAGATCCCACAATTCGGCCATCCTACACTGCATTCGCCCCGAATGCGTCTGAGTTTTCTTTATCAACAGGAATCCAGATGGTTGTCAGCGTGGAAACGTGGTTGTCTGTCTTGACCTTTCAGTCTTTTCCTCTTCCTTATCTTCTCTCTGATCCTTTCTTTTCTAAGCCGTTTCTTAAATGTATCCTTTGTATTTTTTTTCTCAGCTTTTCGTTTTCCTGACTTAAGTTCCTCGTGCCTTCTACTGCTTCTGCTGTAACCGTGACTACGACTCTTTTCCGATTTCTTTCTTGAACGACTTTGGCGCAAGCTTCTGTTATCCACGTCTTCCCTAGAATTACGGGTATAGAAGTCAATTCTACTGCCTCCCTCGATTCCAACATCGAGTTCCTGAAGCGGTTTCAATTCTTTGGCCAATGTTTCTGGCTCTTCTTCCGAATTGGGAGCTGCGTCTGAAGAATCTCCCGCGTTTTTGTTATAGGCATCATCATCATCAAGATCCGTTTGGTTACACAATGTTAGTTGTACAATAATTTTTTTGGTTTTTTCAGTCAACGCCTGAAGCTCTTCCTCTGCCGTTGCTTGTCCCATATCGTTGATTTCTGTCTGCTCTTCTGCAGCATCTTCACACGCTTCGCTAATTATATTGGCATCAGTTACTATCTCCAGCTGCTGTTTTTGTTCATCATATTCATATAAAGTAACTCTCGACTTCTCGCTATACAATTCAGCAATCACTTCTGTTTTCATTTCTGGATCCAGCTGTGGCTGTAGCTCTGCCTCATCCATTTTAGGTTCGGCTGGCAATTCACAGGCATCCTCAACAATCAGCAGCTCAGCTGGATTGGAGCTGCTTCCAGGACCAATTAGTGCGTTGTAAATCTTGTCCTTAAAATTCAATTCCTTACACATGGACATTTTTTCCGATTTTATCCTATGCGTATTAGTCGTTCGTGGGACTGGGTTATATTTTGAAATGTGACATTCCCGTGCAATGTGACCATTGCATTTGAAACATTTTCTACTTTTGTTTAAATCTATGCAATTCTCTTTGCTGTGTCCTTTCATTCCGCAATTAAAACATTTTAACTCTCTCGAATTTGTTGCATTTGAAGGTGTATTTCTAAATCTGAAAGATTCCTTTTCCCGCATGGTTTCGTAGCATCTTAGCTTATCTTTGAATTCTCTCATTGTTTTGGCGTTGTAGAGGATTGATTTATTAGCACTGGAATCATTAATGCCATCGATGACGTATTGCATTAGCGCGTTGTCCTCTATACTGCCTTGTGATGCCAACTCCTTCATTGTGACCAAATACTCCAGCACACTTTCACTGTTCTTTTTCTTCGTCATTGACATTAACGTGTGTAATTGTGCGCTATTTTAGTTGGAGGGAAATTCTTCTATTAGGGCATCTTTCAATGTTCGCCAATTGTGGATACCTCTTTCGGCCGATATAAATCTTCTTGCTAGTCCACGAAATGATCTGTTTGCAAAAATGAACTTCTGTAAATCATCCCATCTCATGCTAATTGCAGTGTTTTCAAAATCACTTATCCATCTTTCAACTGAGAGATTATCGTCCCCACTAAACGGTCTTATAGTGTCTTCCACATCTCGATATGAAACCAAGACCTGAGTTTGATGAGTCTCAAGTTGAAGCGGTTCGCGTCTATTGTCAGATGTACCAACTGTGTTGCTCGACCAATTGTTGCATACATTTGCAGTTTGCGATTGACGTGACTCCGGTCTATTGTCAGATGTATCAACTGTGTTGTTTGACCAATTGTTGACACGCATTGAATGTGTATTCGCTTCTGTGGCCCTTTGCTCGATCTCATTTTCTTCTTCGTCCTCATCATCGTCGTCGTCACCTGTTTCTAAATCAGTTAACAGATTGCCCTTCTGTAAGTTTTTAAACAACAGCATTGTTCGGTCGCGTCCAATAGGTAGCAAGTGTAAGAACTGCAAGACATCGTCCAGGTTTTTATTCGATAAATTTTCTCTTACGAAAACCATTTTGTCATGAAACTCGTCGCTTCTTTCATCAAATTCAAATCCTTCAAATTCGCGTATTCGACGTCTATTGTTCCTGTCTCCTTCTGTTTGAAAAATGAACTTGTGTAACGAAACCACATTAATCCTAGACGCTGTTTTTAGCCTGTCCTTAAATTTTGGATTGTCAGCAAGTTTCAACATCTTTTCGCTAATCGTCTAAATATTTTGTCCTAATATCCCTGGCGTCTCTGTCTCAATATTCCCTGGCGTAATATTCTTCGTCTAAATATCCTTCGTCTCAATATCCTTCGTATTAATATCCTCGACCAAGTATCTTCGAGCAAATATCCCTTGATATCCTCGACCAGATACCTTCGACTAGATATTTTCCTCCTTGTATCCTCGAGCAAATATCCCTTTGATATCCTCGACCAGATAGCTTTTGACGTGAGAACTCTCAATTCTGATATTCTTTGACTGTGAAATATATTTGTTTGGTTGAGCCCCCAAAAATGTAGGATTGAGTTTCTATGTAGACAAGAATCCGAATACTTTTGAATTTAAACTGCTTTTATTTAAATGTTTTCTCGGACAGAATATGATTTAGACTGCCTTAGTTGTGTATTTTGTGTTTAAGGTGTGTGTTTTGGGACGACAGGTGTGTCGTTGCCCACTAGATCCCACAATTCGGCCATCCTACACTGCATTCGCCCCGAATGCGTCTGAGTTTTCTTTATCAACAGGAATCCAGATGGTTGTCAGCGTGGAAACGTGGTTGTCTGTCTTGACCTTTCAGTCTTTTCCTCTTCCTTATCTTCTCTCTGATCCTTTCTTTTCTAAGCCGTTTCTTAAATGTATCCTTTGTATTTTTTTTCTCAGCTTTTCGTTTTCCTGACTTAAGTTCCTCGTGCCTTCTACTGCTTCTGCTGTAACCGTGACTACGACTCTTTTCCGATTTCTTTCTTGAACGACTTTGGCGCAAGCTTCTGTTATCCACGTCTTCCCTAGAATTACGGGTATAGAAGTCAATTCTACTGCCTCCCTCGATTCCAACATCGAGTTCCTGAAGCGGTTTCAATTCTTTGGCCAATGTTTCCGGCTCTTCTTCCGAATTGGGAGCTGCGTCTGAAGAATCTCCCGCGTTTTTGTTATAGGCATCATCATCATCAAGATCCGTTTGGTTACACAATGTTAGTTGTACAATAATTTTTTTGGTTTTTTCAGTCAACGCCTGAAGCTCTTCCTCTGCCGTTGCTTGTCCCATATCGTTGATTTCTGTCTGCTCTTCTGCAGCATCTTCACACGCTTCGCTAATTATATTGGCATCAGTTACTATCTCCAGCTGCTGTTTTTGTTCATCATATTCATATAAAGTAACTCTCGACTTCTCGCTATACAATTCAGCAATCACTTCTGTTTTCATTTCTGGATCCAGCTGTGGCTGTAGCTCTGCCTCATCCATTTTAGGTTCGGCTGGCAATTCACAGGCATCCTCAACAATCAGCAGCTCAGCTGGATTGGAGCTGCTTCCAGGATCAATTAGTGCGTTGTAAATCTTGTCCTTAAAATTCAATTCCTTACACATGGACATTTTTTCCGATTTTATCCTATGCGTATTAGTCGTTCGTGGGACTGGGTTATATTTTGAAATGTGACATTCCCGTGCAATGTGACCGAAAGCATTGCATTTGAAACATTTTCTACCTTTGTTTAAATCTATGCAATTCTCTTTGCTGTGTCCTTTCATTCCGCAATTAAAACATTTTAACTCTCTCGAATTTGTTGCATTTGAAGGTGTATTTCTAAATCTGAAAGATTCCTTTTCCCGCATGGTTTCGTAGCATCTTAGTTTATCTTTGAATTCTCTCATTGTTTTGGCGTTGTAGAGGATTGATTTATTAGCACTGGAATCATTAATGCCATCGATGACGTATTGCATTAGCGCGTTGTCCTCTATACTGCCTTGTGATGCCAACTCTTTCATTGTGACCAAATACTCCAGCACACTTTCACTGTTCTTTTTCTTCGTCATTGACATTAACGTGTGTAATTGTGCGCTATTTTAGTTGGAGGGAAATTCTTCTATTAGGGCATCTTTCAATGTTCGCCAATTGTGGATACCTCTTTCGGCCGATATAAATCTTCTTGCTAGTCCACGAAGCGATCTCTTTGCAAAAATGAACTTCTGTAAATCATCCCATCTCATGCTAATTGCAGTGTTTTCAAAATCACTTATCCATCTTTCAACTGAGAGATTATCGTCCCCACTAAACGGTCTTATAGTGTCTTCCACATCTCGATATGAAACCAAGACCTGAGTTTGATGAGTCTCAAGTTGAAGCGGTTCGCGTCTATTGTCAGATGTACCAACTGTGTTGCTCGACCAATTGTTGCATACATTTGCAGTTTGCGATTGACGTGACTCCGGTCTATTGTCAGATGTATCAACTGTGTTGTTTGACCAATTGTTGACACGCATTGAATGTGTATTCGCTTCTGTGGCCCTTTGCTCGATCTCATTTTCTTCTTCGTCCTCATCATCGTCGTCGTCATCTGTTTCTAAATCAGTTAACAGATTGCCCTTCTGTAAGTTTTTAAACAACAGCATTGTTCGGTCGTGTCCAATAGGTAGCAAGTGTAAGAACTGCAAGACATCGTCCAGGTTTTTATTCGATAAATTTTCTCTTACGAAAACCACTTTGTCATGAAACTCGTCGCTTCTTTCATCAAATTCAAATCCTTCAAATTCGCGTATTCGACGTCTATTGTTCCTGTCTCCTTCTGTTTGAAAAATGAACTTGTGTAACGAAACCACATTAATCCTAGACGCTGTTTTTAGCCTGTCCTTAAATTTTGGATTGTCAGCAAGTTTCAACATCTTTTCGCTAATCGTCTAAATATTTTGTCCTAATATCCTGCGTCTTAATATCCTATCTTCTTATATATTTAGTCTCAATATTCCCTGGCGTAATATTCTTCGTCTAAATATCCTTCGTCTCAATATCCTTCGTATTAATATCCTCGACCAAGTATCTTCGAGCAAATATCCCTTGATATCCTCGACCAGATACCTTCGACTAGATATTTTCCTCCTTGTATCCTCGAGCAAATATCCCTTTGATATCCTCGACCAGATAGCTTTTGACGTGAGAACTCTCAATTCTGATATTCTTTGACTGTGAAATATTTTTGTTTGGTTGAGCCCCCAAAAATGTAGGATTGAGTTTCTATGTAGACAAGAATCCGAATACTTTTGAATTTAAACTGCTTTTATTTAAATGTTTTCTCGGACAGAATATGATTTAGACTGCCTTAATTGTGTATTTTGTGTTTAAGGTGTGTGTTTTGGGACGACAGGTGTGTCGTTGCCCACTAGATCCCACATATACACAGGAAGAATGGAAAATTTGCTATGACTGTCCGATCAGGTCGAGTTATATACCGATCGAAAGGTATCAATTTAACTTACAAATGTGCATACTAAAACTTTTGGAAACTCACCTGGTTCGTGAGATAAACAGGTGTAAGTGGGAGGGAAAAAATGTAAATTATTGAAGCTATCGGGGCCGTTGGAGCCTTTCTACTATTCTAATCAAAAATACGCGTCGAAGGACACCTCGATCATCGAAATCCGATTACTGGTTCAAGAAATAATAAATTTTGAAATTTTTAGTGGCCTTCCGAAAATGAGATGAAAAGTCAGTATGTTTGTTTGTTAGTATCAAAGCGTTAATTTAGCTTAAATGTTTGAATGAGGACTTTTTCCCGCTCATAAATATAGAAACGTTTGTTCTACAACTTTTTCGAAAAATCGCTAGTTTAGCGGGCACTGCGCAAAACAGTGAGTTTTATTTGGTATGAAGAATTGACCCATTTTAGCGCAATGTGCCGAGTGCCAAAATTTTGTTCCAAAGAATTTATGTGTAGAACTTAATATTATTCGTCACAAAATTGGATATCAGAAATTTTGGGGCATGAAAATGTTTTCGTCACTAGACTTTTACCTCGTAAAGAGGTTTTTTATATGGGATATATATACACAGGAAGATATATACACAGGAAGAATGCTATGACTGTCCAATCAGGTCGAGTTATATAGCGATCGAAAGGTATTAATTTAACTTACAAATGTGCATACTAAGACTTTTGGAAACTCACCTGGTTCGTGAGATAAACAGGTGTAAGTGGGAGGGGAAAAATTTTAATTATTTGAGCAAATGGGGCCGTTGGAGCCTTTTTGATTTTTTGGTGCCCTTCTCAAAGCTAGATGAAAAGTTAGTCTGTTTGTTTGTCTGTTTGTTAGTATCAAATCGTTGAATTAGCTAAAAAGTTTGAATGAGGACTTGTTCCCGCTCAAAAATCTAGAAACGTTTGTTCTACGACTTTTTCGAAAAATCGCTAGTTTAGCGGGAAATCGCTAAAAACCGCTAAAATTGAACCGCTATATATCGTTGAAAAGGTATTTTGAAGGGCTCTTAGGCATACCTTCAAAGTTTTTTTTTAAGTTAAACAGCTACAAGTAAAATAAGGTATTTTTTTTTCCACATTTTTGTGATTTAAGAAAAATATACACATGAAATCACTTAAAAATATGTTATATGTTATATTTGTTTGGACAAGATATTACCTATTAACTTACCTTTTACCTTTTCACTACTGCATGTACATATGCAGTATGTACACTGCTTGCAGCGTAATGCGGAAATAAACTGCTTGCAAGTGGTGAATTTTTTTTGTGGCAGATAAATCATTATAATCAAAAATATAGAATCGTTTGTTCTACGACTATTTCGAAAAATCGCTAGTTTAGCGAGAAATCGCTAAAATTGAAGACACCACACAAGACACCACAATTGGAATTGCGAGTGAGTCCGTCCCTGCCGGCAGCTTGGCGCAGTGTCTGCCATAGTCTCGCCGAGGACGACAAACGTGAGCCCAGCCACAGTCTCCAGTTGGCAGCAATCAGCTAAATTCAAGCGCACACGCAGCTTTTCTCGGCAGCGCAGTACCAGATTTTGTCCATTTATTTCAATAGTCCACCTACCTGTAAATTAAAATAAAATTAATATATTTCATTGTCAACATATATGTGCGTGTGTATAAGCATACATACATACTAGGGCTGCAAAGCTATCGATGTTACTATCGATAGTATCGAGGTTTTCAAAATGGTCCGATGTATCGATGTTAAAAATTGAACATCGATATATCGGATGCTTCACTGCATCAGTGCTGCCAGATTTGTTGGGTCCATTTTTACAATTATTATTAGTTGAAATACGACAAAATTTGATTAATAAGCAAAAAAAAAAAAAAAAGGTCAATTTGGTTAAACGCAGCATTATCAAACCGAAATTTGTGTTCCAAAGTGCAAATAAACGAAATGGCTAGAAGTGGCTAGATCATTTTGAAAAAAAAAAAGCTAGCCCGCTCAAAAAGTGGCTAGTTTTGTTCGTTTATTATTAAGAAATTAATAACATTATTTTACACAAACAAAATTAATGTTTGCCTTTTCTATATTTTTCCTAATATAGCATAAGATAAATGGAATTTACCGCAATCTAAAATATTGGAAAAATTTTCGATGTTTTAACGATATATCGATGTTTTTTGGAAAACATCGAGGTTTTGAAACATCGAAGTTAAAAACTATCGATGTACCTACTATCGATAGTTTTGCAGCCCTAATACATACCTGCATATTGTTGTCTGACCCTATAAGAGCTCTTTAGGGAAGGCCCATATTACATACATACTTACCAGATATAGTTAAAACACAAACACTCACATATTTATATTATAAATACTTTATTGTTACTTATTTACATATTTATCCACTACACTTGTACATTTTATACTCATATCAGCTGTTTGGTTTGTTGACCTTCTCGCTCCCAAAATCAGGGCTGCCAGAAAGTTTAATTTCGTTAGTACACAAAGCACGAAACTATCAGATAATTTCAATCAATAGAAACACTAGAGACACTTAAAATTATTAACAATGGTTAAAAATTATAACGTTTATTGAACATGATTCTTTAACTTATTTATTAGGGTGAGATGGATATGTGGTGAGGTTGGGTGAAGTTTGGATTAGGGAGTCGGCATGAAAATATCGAAAGCCGACTATAGGTAGGGAGGGCATCGTATAGGTGGTTAACTACATCTGTCCACCAAATCCTTGCCAGCAGATTGTCCGTGTAGGTGTTGAGAAACCAGTCCGAGTATTTATTCCAGTTATAAAAATATAAATTTCTTTGTTACCCGACTCGCCAGGTATCGAGGTCGTACTCATCCCTGAGTAGTGCCGATTGCTAGCTGGCAAATCGATATCTGGTTGCGATTGTAAAGTCGGAACAGAACAAGTGGCGCCCAATGGAAAAGGATACGAGGAGTAGGGTTCCGAATTAAGCAGGCGTCATTAATTTTTGTTAAAAATAAAATAGTTAAACTATCGTCATCTTTGCCCGGCTTGCATCAGGCAGCCAGCTTTGTTTGGACCGCGGGGAGGACCTTAATGCCTCACCTGTTGCTCCCACGGCTGGTCTGTCTGGTGTAACGCTCGGGTAAGGGGCTTGGGGCTAGGGGCTGGTCGCAGAATGAAGCCACCAAGCCCAATCTACGTTGCCGTTCCTAGACCTGATGAAGTTCATGTTGTTTGTGTATTCAATTTCAATTACGAGGTAAAAGTCTAGTGACGAAAACATTTTCATGCCCCAAAATTTCTGATATCCAATTTTGTGACGAATAATATTAAGTTTTATACATAAATTATTTTAAACAAAATTTTTGCATTCGGCACTGCGCAATGTGCCGAGGAGGAATCCATGAGGAATCCGTGAGGAATCCGTGGGGAATCCTCACTGAGTTATCGCGGATTCATCGCGGATTCATCGAGGATTCATCGCGGATTCATTGCGGATTCATCGCGGATTCATCGCGGATTCATCGAGGATTCATCGCGGATTCATCGCGGAATCATCGCGGAATCATCGCGGATTCATCGCGGAATCAACGCGGATTCATCGCGGATTCATCGCGGATTCATCGCGGATTCATCGCGGATTCATCGAGGATTCATCGCGAATTCATCGCGGATTCATCGAGGATTCATCGCGGATTCATCGCGGATTAAACGTATATATTCAGTTAACAGGTAATATCTTCCAAACCAATTAACAAAACTTTATGTATGATATATCAAAAAACGAAAAATTTTACAAGCTCAAACATATATAAAATTAAAAAAAATCGTTAGCGGCGTTTTCTCGAAAACCGCCAAAATGTGAAAAAAAATTACCTTATTTCACCTGTAGATTTTTACCTGTGTACTTTAGACAAAAAGTTCGAAGGTATGCTTAAGAGCCCTTCAAAGTACCTTTCCAACGACATATAGATCATATCTGTAGCTTTTATTGTTTGGTCACTATGGGGGTTTAATTTTAGCGGGTTTTAGCGATTTCCCGCTAAACTAGCGATTTTTCGAAAAAGTCGTGGAGCAAACGTTTCTAGATTTTTGATCGGGAAAAAGTCCTCATTCAAACTTTTGAGCTAAATCAACGATTTGATACTAACAAACAGACAAACAAACAGACAAACAGACTGACTTTTCATTTTCGTTTTCGGAAGACCACTAAAAATTTCAAAATTAATTATCTTTTGAACCAGCGGTCGGATTTTGATGATCAAGTTGTCATTCGACGCGTATTTTTGATAAGAATAGTAAAAAAATAAAATAAAAATAAAAAAGGCTCCACCAGCCCCATTTGCTCCAATCATTTAAATTTTTCCCCTCCCACTAACAGCTGTTTATCTCACGAACCTGGTGAGTTTTCAAGTCTTAGTATGCACATTTGTAAGTTAAATTGATACCTTTCGATCGGTATATAACTTGACCTGATCGGACAGTCATAGCAAATTTTCCATTCTTCCTGTGTATATATATATCCCATAAAAAAACCTCTTTACAAGGTAAAAGTCTAGTGACGAAAACATTTTCATGCCCCAAAATTTCTGATATCCAATTTTGTGACGAATAATATTAAGTTTTACACATAAATTATTTTAAACAAAATTTTTGCATTCGGCACTGCGCAATGTGCCGAGGAGGAATCCATGAGGAATCCGTGAGGAATCCGTGGGGAATCCTCACGGAGTCATCGCGGATTCATCGCGGATTCATCGCGGATTCATCGCGGATTCATCGCGGATTCATTGCGGATTCATCGCGGATTCATCGCGGATTCATCGAGGAATCATCGCGGATTCATCGCGGAATCATCGCGGAATCATCGCGGATTCATCGCGGAATCATCGCGGATTCATCGCGGATTCATCGAGGATTCATCGCGGATTCCTCCTCGGCACATTGCGCTAAAATGTCTCAATTCTTCATACCAAATAAAACTCACTGTTTTGCGCAGTGCCGAATGCACAAATTTTGTTTAAAATAATTTATGTGTAAAACTTAATATTATTCGTCACAAAATTGGATATCAGAAATTTTGGGGCATGAAAATGTTTTCGTCACTAGACTTTTACCTTGTAAAGAGGTTTTTTTATGGGATATCAGAAGTTTTTGAATAAGACATCAGAAATTTTGAAATTGCAATATTTTTTGACAGTATAGCTTTGTCAACTTTGTTTATTGTTTGTACAGTTTACTTGTCTCGCAACACTGGTCCCCTTTACAAACACACATGCCCAGCGCAAAAGCTATCAGCACTCTTCAACTCTGGCTGCTATGACACTTTGCTGCTGCTGTCCTATTCCCATTCAAAGTTAAACGTATATATTCAGTTAACAGGTAATATCTTCCAAACCAATTAACAAAACTTTATGTATGATATATCAAAAAACGAAAAAGAAATTTTACAAGCTCAAACATATATAAAATTAAAAAAAATCGTTAGCGGCGTTTTCTCGAAAACCGCCAAAATGTGGAAAAAATTACCTTATTTCACCTGTAGATTTTTACCTGTGTACTTTGGACAAAAAGTTCGAAGGTATGCTTAAGAGCCCTTCAAAGTACCTTTCCAACGACATATAGATCATATCTGTAGCTTTTATTGTTTGGTCACTATGGGGGTTTTAGCGATTTCCCGCTAAACTAGCGATTTTTCGAAAAAGTCGTGGAGCAAACGTTTCTAGATTTTTGATCGGGAAAAAGTCCTCATTCAAACTTTTGAGCTAAATCAACGATTTGATACTAACAAACAGACAAACAAACAGACAAACAGACTGACTTTTCATCTCGTTTTGAGAAGGGCACCAAAAATTTTAAAATTAATTATCTTTTGAACCAGTGATCGGATTTTGATGATCAAGGTGTCATTCGACGCGTATAAGAATAGTAAAAAATTAAAAAAAAAATCAAAAAGGCTCCAACGGCCCCATTTGCTCCAATCATTTAAATTTTGACCCTCCCACTTACACCTGTTTTTCTCACGAACTAGGTGAGTTTCCTAAAGTCTATGGGTACGTTGGTGACTGTTAACTAATCAATAATTAAAAAGATTAATTATGTTTGCACTATCCATAAGAATGATTTTATTAACAAGAGAGATGTTGCTTGGTTGATGGTTGGTAAAGAAGAGAGAGATATGTACAAGAGTACTAGTGATGCTTAATACGAATATATCGAAATATCGATATAATAATAATAATACAAAATATCGTATCGGAAATATTGGGGATGCCAGATCACCACAGTACTCCCTCCTAGACTTTAAGTCGTGAAGCGGACAGGAAGTCTAATTGTTCGGCGAGGTCTGCCGGTTGGTTGTTGATTGATTGGATCCCTCGGCGGGCTTGCTGATGAATATGATGGTGCGTCTGCGGTGATTGGTGATGATGGTGCATCTGGAACGACTGGTGTTGAGTGTCCTTGTGACTCAATAAAGGCTGGTTTGAGACGATCAATGGAAACTTTGGTATCTCGACCGTTGATTTCGATGTTAAAGAACTTGGGTTGTTTTGTTTTGACTTCATACGGTCCATCGTAGGGTGGTTGTAGAGCTCCTCGTACCGTGTCGTTACGAAGAAAAACATGCGTTGCGTCAGCTAAGTCCTTGAAAACGAAGGGCTTAGATGTGTCGTGGTGAGCTGTTTGAACTGGGCGAATATCGTTCATCATTTGAGCTAAATCTTTGGCGAAGTCGGTTTGAGGTTGGAATTGGCTGTTGTTGTGGAAAAATTCTCCAGGTAGACGTAGTGTTGTGCCGTAAACGAGCTGTGCTGCTGTTGTTTGGATGTCGGGCTTATGTGCCGATCGTAGTCCGAGCAAAATGATTGGCAATTTGTTGGGCCACCCGCTAGTGTTATGACACATGATGGCTGCTTTTAGAGTGCGATGCCAACGTTCGATGATTCCATTAGCCTGTGGGTGATAAGCGGTTGTACGAAGATGATTGATGCCAAGAAGTCGTGAAAGCTCATTGAAAAGTCTTGATTCAAACTGCCGGCCCTGATCCGTGGTGATGCGTGCTGGTATTCCAAAACGGGAAATCCATGTGTTGATCAGTGCAGCGGCAACTGTGTCAGCTTGCATGTCCTCGATAGGAATGGCTTCTGGCCATCTGGTGTATCGGTCGATGATTGTGAGGCAGTATCTAAATTGACCAGATTGAGGTAGTGGTCCGATGAGATCCAAGTTGATGTGCTCAAATCTTTGTGTGGTGAGTTTGTACTGCTGAAGTGGTGAGTGGACATGTCGAGTGACTTTCGATTTCTGGCACGGTATGCAGTGTTTGACGAAATTTGATATTTCTCTGTGCATACACGGCCATACGAAACGTTCTTTGACGATCTGCAGGGTTGAGCGAACGCCTCCATGTGCAATGTTGTGAAGTTTGCTGATGATCTTCCTTCTAAGTGGTTGTGGCACAAATGGACGAACTGTTGATGTAGAAAAATCACATATTATTGGATTTGTCAAGTTGGGTAAGCTTATTGCTTTGAGTTGCAGAGCTGTGTTGTCATCATTGAGCAGTTTTGTGAGCTCTGGACAGTTGGCCTGTGAGGAAGCGATTTGGTTGTAGTCGATGACGTTAGCTTCGATAGATGCAATGCGAGACAGAGTATCTGCGGTTGTGTTTTCAATGCCAGCAACGTGTAAAATCGTTGTTGTGAATTGACTTATGAAGTCCAATTGGCGAAGTTGCCGAGGTGAAGCTTTCTCGGGCTTCTGCATAAAAGCGAAAACCAATGGCTTGTGGTCAGTGCGGACATCGAATGCTCTGCCTTCTAGCATGTAGCGAAAGTGTTTGATGCTGAGGTAAATTGCTAGAAGCTCACGGTCGTATGTGCTGTATTTTTGCTGTGTGTCAGTCAGTTTGACGCTGAAAAAGCCCATTGGTTGGAACTCTTTGTTGACCACTTGGTGAAGGACAGCGCCAACTGCGATGTCGCTTGCGTCTGTGCTTAGTGAGAGGAAGGCATCTGGTGATGGATGAACCAGGAGTGTTGCTGTGGCTAGTGACTGTTTGCATTCCTCGAAGTGCTTGATGGTTTCTTCTGTCCAGGCTATTGGCGAAGAGTCGTTCTTCTTGTTGCCTGGGATGAGTTGAACCAGTGGTGCTTGATGCGTTATAGCTTT
This sequence comes from Drosophila subquinaria, assembly GCA_037043405.1. Lineage (NCBI taxonomy): Eukaryota > Metazoa > Arthropoda > Insecta > Diptera > Drosophilidae > Drosophila > Drosophila subquinaria. Next base: position 22,001 of record JBAMBL010000644.1, read on the forward strand.
TGGCAAGAATCTTCGATAGAAATTGATCATTGCCAAAAATCGTCGAAGTTCCTTTGCAACTTTGGGCAACGGAAAATCGGAGATGGTTTTAATTTTGTCCGGCAATGGTGTGATGCCGTTGGAGTCAACTTGGTGTCCAAGGAAATCGATTGAAGATAATCCAAAACGACATTTGCCAGGATTGATGGTGAGGTGAAAACGTCGAAGTCGCTCAAAGACTTGACGGAGATGAATCTCATGTTGCTTTATGTTGTCGGATGCTATGGCAATGTCGTCGACGTAGACGAAAACAAAATCCAAATCTCTGAATGCGGCATCCATATAGCGTTGAAACGTTTGTGCAGCGTTGCACAGTCCAAATGTCATATGAGTAAACTCGAATAGACCAAATGGAGTAGTTATTGCTGTTTTGGGAACATCCCGTGGCTCGATCGGAATTTGGTGATATGCACGGTTGAGATCGATCTTTGAGAATATTTTCTTGCCATAGAAAATATGTGTGCAGTCCTGTATATGAGGTAGTGGATACCGATCTGGGACTGTTTGTGCGTTTAGAGCTCTATAGTCGCCACATGGTTGCCAATCGCCTGTTGCTTTGCGAACCATGTGCAAAGGTGATGCGTATGAGCTTTTTGATGGTTGGCACACGCCGATTTTGAGCAGGTACTCAAACTCTGCCTTTGCAGCTTTGAATTTCTCCGGTGTGAGGCGACGTGGTTTTGCAAATGTTGGTGCACCCTTGGTGTTGATGCAGTGCGTGACATCAGCTGCTGTTGGCTTGGGTGCTGAAGCGTTGGGTTGCGTAATGTCCTTAAATTCGTCCAGCAACTTGGAGAATGGGCAGGATGTGCTGAATATCGTGGGAGATGCTGATGTTTGCAGACTGCAGATACCACTTCGTGCTAGCAATGTCTGCGCGTCGATTAACTTTCCTCGTTTGATGTCGACGAGAAGGTTGAAATGCTGAAGGAAATCTGATCCTATGATTGGTTGTGTGGTATCAGCAATGATGAAATTCCAAGTATATGGACGGCGTAGTCCAAGATCAAGGATGAGACGAGTTGTACCATACGTCTTTATTACTGAACCATTAGCTGCAAAAAGCGGATTTTCGTTGCAGGATGTAAAACGTCGATTAATGGTCGAAGCTGGAATGACGGAAACGTCCGCACCGGTGTCGATGAGGAATTTCCTGCCTGACTGGAAATCAGGAATGAAGAGTCTGTTTGATGTTGAAATGGAGTGTACTTGTATTTTCAGCTTTGAATTGTGATGTAAGGCGTTGGTGGCTTGGCCGTCGAAGTCGCCTTTTTGATCTTCGACGGTGTAGATTAGTTTTTTGTGTTGTTGTTGTCGTTCGGCTTGTACGAGCATGGTGCTTGGCAATGCTGCGCGTTGCTGCCATGCTTGCTGTGGTACCAGCAAAGTTGATTTGATGTGCCGCTTGTTTGTGGAGTGTTGCTGCGATTGTTGCTCTGTGATCGACCACGGCTGCGTGAGCGTCGATTGTTGCTGTTGTTGTTGCCAAGGATCTGAGAGAGCTTGCTGTTAATTTGCTGGAACATCTTGTCCTGCTCGTCGATGCGCTTCTCGAGACGGCTGATGCGATCGTCCTTGGGCTGATTGAAGCCAGTGCTGTTGTGTGATAGCGCCGAAATGTTGTCGGCCGCTGTGTAGTTTAGAGAGTCCATGACAGCATCGGCTGTAGTAGCAAGCTGCGACAGTGGAGTTTCTGGTGCGCTCTGTAGCATGCCCACAATGACGGCACGAGCTGCAGGAGGTAGTCGTTTGATCCAATAACGACGGACAACAGATTCGTCGTTAGTGGCATTGGTTCGCTGCAGCTGGCTGAGTAGATGACTAGGGCGTCCATCACCGAGTTGGATTCCGGTGGCTAGTTTATCGAGACGTACCATTTCAGATTCTGCGAACTTTGCAAGAATCGTCTGCTTGAGTGTGGTGTACGGATTGTTTGGTGGCTCGTTCTGTACGAGATCATGCACTTGCTCGAGATATTTCGGATCAGCGTATGCGATGACAGCTGCGTACTTCTCATGCTCTTTTCGGGCGCCGATGCCTTGAAGCAAGAACCAGCTTTCAAGCTTCGTGAAAAACATTTCGATGTTTGTGACATTGCTGAGTTGTGGGAAAGGCATCTTCACGAAAACAGAATTAACATTGGCTGTCATTTCTGCTTGGTTTTCGGCGTCCTCAAAATCTTCATCGCCCGCCATTTTGAAATGCAAAAATGCTGCAATTCGCGGAACGCTTGCGTGTGTGTGTGTATGTGATGCGAATGCTGTGGTGCTCAAATTGGCGAAAATTTGGCGATGAAATGCGTTGATGCAAAAACGACCACTATCCTCGCTAGCTTCTGGGAGTGAACAGTGTGTCCAGGAATTATCAGAGAATAGCGACTGCTGCCTGGTGCGCAGAAAAGAATGGCGTGATGTGTGGCGTCAGCTATCAGAAACCGACGCTGCGAAATTGCAAAGCTCAAAATGGAGCTTGCAACGATTGCTTGCGTGACAAAAACTGTCAGGGGTCACCAATTTATGGGTACGTTGGTGACTGTTAACTAATCAATAATTAAAAAGATTAATTATGTTTGCACTATCCATAAGAATGATTTTATTAACAAGAGAGATGTTGCTTGGTTGATGGTTGGTAAAGAAGAGAGAGAT
>JBAMBL010000645.1:0-122722 GCA_037043405.1 Drosophila subquinaria
ATGTGAAAAACCGTAAAAATATCTAAGCTCATTTTGGCGGTCAATAAAAAGATAAAAAAGATGGAAAAGGCGACGACAAAATGCTCTATAATAACAAGAGTATAACTTGTAACCATTATTGCTAAATGATAAATGGATGTGAATTTTACTGAATTAAACAGATGACAACTAAAAATAATTTAGTTTCACTTCATTCATTAAGTTATTTATAAATTTTATTAAATGTCAACTACAGAGATATACAAATTTAAATGTTTTAAAAATTATGGTAAATAAAATCTTAATAAAACACAACAGTGATAAAAAATTCACAATTTAAGGTAGAAAATTACATTTAAAAATGAAGACCTACATTTTGCTTTACAGAAATCTGCACATAAATTAGAGAATTGAAAATGCGTTACACATTACATTTAAAATGCATAATACTCTCTCTCTCTCAGTGAGTGTATTTTTTTTTTTGTAACAAATTAAGAACGTTTTGTGCCGATAGCAAGGGCAGCAATTAAAATATTGCACGGAATTACGCGATGTTTTGCACAAATAATCATACTGCGATTGAAATCTGTAAATTACATAATTAATTATAGTCAATGATTTATAATAATTGCAAAAATATGATAAATTAAGGTAAACAATTTTTCTTTTAATTGATACAAATTTAAAGGTGTATTATAAATTCATTTCCTTTGACTTTTGCTGTCAATTGTTATAAACTTTTATGAATTTTGTTTACTACTCGCATTTGATTTATTCGCTTGCCGGAAACCAATTCGCGTTATTCATTCATGGAACCAAACTTAATGGTAGCCAAATAGTTTTGTTACATATTTGGTTAAGCAGCGAAATTTATTTTGTGCGCATTGTCAACCGAATAAGGCAAACAAAGTTGGGCTTTGATTGATAGATACGATGCGACGCGATGCGCAGGCAGTTAAATACTTTTATTAATTCTAGTTTAATTCCGTTGTGACACATGACACAGTGCCACATTTTGCACATGGCACACTGAGCGTATGCGTTATATGTGCCAGGGGCAACAGGGCGTATGTGGTATGTAAACTTATCAGTCATAGGCTAACATTTTGATAAGTTTGCCAAGTTCAATGTACGCATTTCAAACTTGGTCAACTGCGAATTTTAGCCACTATGTAATAGCCAAATTCTGTTGGCTTAAAAAAAGAGTTAGTTGTGGGTTGGCGGCACATTTCTGAGCTGCCCACGCCGAAAATCTGCGAGGCACATCCAAAGCTGCGTTTGCAATGACAGTCGAGCTGAAATATTTGCACGACAGGTGTCAGGCAGTCAACCCGTCACAAGTCAGACAAATAAAATGCTTGAAAAAAAAACAAAAAAACGCTAAATAACAACAAAACAATACAAACTAACGGCCACGAGGTCGTCAAGCAGATTTATTTATGCTAATTTGCAAGTTTTTTGTTCTGTTTTTGGCAAGAGTATAACGTTCTATTTAATAACAAAATTTTGCGGAAGCTTACGCATAAGTGAGAAATGAGAGTTGATATAAGAAATTTTCTGCCTATCTCTCCGACAAATGGTCAAGCATAATAATTAGATTATACGTACATGAATATATACAGTATCGGACAAAGAAAACCGAACATCAGAAAAAAGAGCGACTTTCGGAGTTTTTTTTAAGTGTTTATTTTTAAGACTATAGAAAAATCGTACGAGGCCTAGGAACCGTTTGAATGATACAAAACTTTTTTAAAACTGCAAAAAAAACACTTTTTGTAAAAAGAGAAGAGATTTTTGAGATTTTTTTTTTGCAGTCACTACTAGAATTGTTTGTAGATTTTTTTTGCATGCAAACATTTTTTGTTGGAGCCCGAGGCAAAAAGTATAAAAAGTAGACTTTTACAAAAATTCGAAATTTTCCATCGGTACTTAATGGGTTAAGGAAATTTTTGTATCATTCAAACGGTTCCTAGCTCTCGTACGTTTTTCGTATGGTCGAATAAATAAACACTTTAAAATAACTCCAAAAGCCGCTCTTTTATGGTGTCCGGTTTTCTTTTCCGCTACTGTAGATATGCCGCACTTAAAGGTGCGTTGTAATGCTGAGCATTTTTGCTAATTTTGAAAATATTTGACTTTTCATGATTATAGGGTATTAAATTGGTATAATACATACTTCTATCACGACTTTAGGATACCACATATCAAGAAAATTAGCTTGTTTTATGCTCTAACAGTTAAGATAGCGCCTAAATCATAAATTCTAATCAATTTTAAATAATTTCCCGGTTTGTTGTCTACAAAGCAGCATTAATTGGGCAGCTAAGATTAAGTTAAGAAAAACAAGTAAGAACTAATCGACTAATTTTTTAACTGTTATGTATTAGAAGATACACTTTATACTTTATAAGATAGATAAAAAGATAGTAGACAGCTTGTGTTTAAGTTAAGCAGTTAAGTAGCAAATAAACCTATTCATAAACCTAGCTATAACACCAATCGATGATATAGCTTGCTTAGCTTATGGAGGTCGCAAACTCGTAGATATTGCACTTTGAAATCCCCCAAGTTACATATTCGTATTAGAAGCTGGACTATGCTACGAGTGTTTACTGTTTATTGCCGTGCCGCATTTATCGCCATGTTTTGTGAATTTCTGATTTGCTTTCATCGGCATTTTTTGCCGTGTTTTGTGTGTTTGCAAATATGCCGCTGGGTAGCCAACAAAAAAGCAGCTCGTAAAGTCACAAACATACAGATACAGATACAGATATAGATACAAATACATTCAAGCTCAATACGCTGTTGAACGTGAGTAAAATGCTTATGCTTGGCGTTTGTTTTTGGCAGCCATTCGCATTGCCTGTAGATTGTTAAATTGTTAAGAGCGCATGCAGAGAGTGTGTTACCATGAAATATTTAAAGCCATCCACAGACAGACACAAGCAATGTCTCCTTGACATTGTATCTACTCGTACAAATTCCTTGCCGGTTTAGAAGCTCTCTGCGGCATCTACAAAGGCTAATTGCCTATAATTATTTGTGGCCAACAATTCAACTCAAATGGCAACAATATTTAGATGAATAAGCTTACGAATACATATATACGGGTACTCGTACACTCACAACTTCTAGCTGGCCGAGAAAAACCACAGAAACTCATTACAAAATGGGGAGACAAAAGTTTTTCGGCCAACATGAATCATGGCACACAGTCTCTGTGGTCGGAGAGTGGGCAAGAGAAAACTATTTGCTATCGATATACCGTATTTATCGATATACGTTGATTAGAATTTTTACCTCATAGGCAGCTACATCCTCTTTGCCATAGACGGCAACTGGTGATGAATTTCGTGGCGCAAACATATTCTTTGCTTTTATCTGAACAATTCATGCCAGCAACAATTGTATTTGTTATGCTTTTATCTTTTACTGTTATATTATATATATCTATATATTTATGGCACTGAAACACGCCCACAATACACATATGTTTGTGTGCTATTTATTTCTATGTATAATTATAAATTCGTTGTTTTTTATTGGGGGCGTTGTTTTTTTGTTGTTCGATTTATATAAATAATAATACACATGAAATAATACTTTTCGGTTATTTTGCACTGTGATTTTTAACTGTGATTCGTTGCAGTTGTTTTTGTTGTTGTTTCAACGATGACTAGTCTGTATATACATTTGTATCTTGTGACTCTTTCAAGGTCGTTTCTATATATTTGTATTTGTTTTCGGTTCGCTTTTTTTCACAATTCGATAGATTTTCTCAAAGAAATTATAAGTATTTCTATTTAAAATACTTTTCCTCAAGTGTAGTACTTGAATTTAATTTATTAATAATTTATTTATATTCGTGACACGTTTTCTCGCTAAAGAACAAATTGTGCACAGCAATATCAAAATAATAATAATAAATTCCGTTGTTATATTCTGTGATTTGTATATTTGTCGTTTGTCAGCCGACGTCGTCGTCGTTGCGTATCTGACGGATACGTTTCGTTTTTAGCGCGGCTCAAATGAAACTGTCGAGAAACTGTTTCCACAGGCCAAGCAAACAATCAGCGAGCAAACGAACAAAGAGAGCCGTCAAATCGCTTGGCCGGCCACCTTCTCACTTCTCACTTCTCGATTGAGTTTTTGAGCTCGAGAAACTTGCATTTGAAAGCTCTTTGCGTATGAGTATCTTGTGAATGCTCAGCTCGCTTTCAGTCTCAGTCTCAATCTCTGTCTCAGTCTCAATCTCAGCCAAAGTCTCGCTCATTAATTTGCATATTTTAAAAACACGTTTGCGGCGGGCGTGGATTGGAGTCAAAAGCGAAAGACACATGAAACTTGGCCCGATCGCTTGACCGAGGCGTTGTTGTTAGTTTGTGTTTTTGTTTTTTTTTTATTTATTTATATCGTTGTTATTGTTATTTCTGTTGTATCTATCGCCTCACGTTTAGCATTCTAACACGCGATTTGAGTTCGCGATTGACAAATGACAATTGCGCCAGCAGCAAGAGAACCCCAACCACAATCAAAAACTTCAAATAACCGAGAATTGCATAAATCAATGCAACAAAAAGCGGGCGAGTTTCAGACGAGAATCGATTAATCAATTGCTGGCACCCACTCGATAGTTCACATACCCTGGACTTATAATTAATCCCATTAAAAGGTATGCACAATATAAAGTTGTTAAGCAATTGCGATGGGATCACTTTTGAGCTTTTGTAAGTAGTTATTAGACATCAAATTTACTTTACAGGGTATATTCTAGTCGACAATTCCTCGTATACTGCATTCCTGTTATTAATTTTTCTCTACATATATATCTAGTCAATAGTCAAGTGTTGAAAGCCTCATTAACGCTGTCTAAGTATCTGCAATGCGTTTACTTATGAGTTACTTTGCTTATTTTGTTATACCTTTCGAGAGTATCTTCTAGTCGACCTTCGCCTGCTGCATTCCTATCAATAATTAATACTCAACAAATATGAATAGTCAAGCTGAAAGTGTTTAAAGCCTCATTATAGCTGCCCAAGTTACAATGTATCTGTATCTGCATAGATACATATGTATCTTTGAGCATGTATCTCTCTTTCTGGCTGTCTGCACTGCCCACAAAATGCAATAAATTGCGAGCAAAGCAATCCGATATTGAATTGTAGGCGTACACGTTGCCTCCAAAACTTGTAAACAACCACAAAATTAGGCAAATCAACCAACAACAACTACGACAACAACAGCAACAACAACAACAGCAACAACAACCATAAATACAACTATCTCAGTCAACAACAAGCAGAGCAACAGCAGCCAACAGAGCCAAGCAAGTGGAACAGATCCAACGTCATGCCATAATAACAATAGCACACAATGGTAATGGTCAAATACTCAGAGTACTCGTTGTATAGCTGAAAGATACAGTATCTCAGACTGGGATTAGCTACGATAGCAAAATGCGCAAATAAAGCCATAGAACTTTTTACAATAGATTTACTACTGTGGGCAAAAAGTATCGGGAATTTTAAATTTAAAAAATTTTGGGATTCCAATTGGAACAAATGTTTGTACTTTTAGGTTGGCACTACTATCATTAACATCTGTGCAAAATTATACGTTAAAATATTCATTAGTGTTTAAGCTACGATTAGTTTGGTACGACGCCAAATGTGCATTTGGCGATTTTGGTGCCAAAAAACGGTCAATTTCATCGAAAAAAGCCCCGCGTAGAAGTGAGTGAAACAATGTTTTCTGACTACCAGGACAAGATAAAACGCATTATTACGGGCGATGAGACTTGGATCTACGCTTACGACATGGAAATTACCGATCAATCGAGCGAATATCGGCTAAAGGTGAGCCGAGACCGAAAAAATCGCGTCAAATTTGCTCAAAAATCAAGGTCATGTTGACAGTTTATTTGGATTATCGTGTTGTAGTTCATTATAAATTCCTTCCGACCGACCAAACTGTCAACAAGGAATATTGTTTGAGAGATTTGCGTCGTTTGCGCGAAGCTATGCGTAAAAAGACGCCAGAACTATGGGCTGACAACTCATGGTTCTTGCAACACGATAATGCGCCCTCTCATACTGCCCCTGTTCTTCGTGACCATTTTGCCAAAAACTCGACCAAAATTTTCCCACAGCTACCTTTTTCGCCTGATTTATCTTCGTGTGACCTCTGGCTATTTTCTAAGCTCAAAAGACCACTCCGAGGACACCGTTTCGAGTCGATTGAGGAGATTCAACCAAAATCGCCAATTGCACATTTGGCGTCGTACAAAACTAATCGTAGCTTAAACACTAATGAATATTTTAACGTATAATTTTGCACAGATGTTAGTGATAGTAGTGCCAACCTAAAAGTACAAACATTTGTTCCAATTGGAATCCCAAAATTTTTTAAATTTAAAATTCCCGATACTTTTTGCCCACAGTAGTATGCGCAAAATATGCAAAAGAGCTGAAATATTGAATATGAATACGTTTACGAATACGAATACGAATATGAATAAGAATATGATTGCCTGCAGTTGCAAAAGATGAATTGCTTAAGCTACGTATATTTTAACGATAAAATGTAACTTGCATTTACACATGTATCTCAGTAATAAAAGGCATAATTAATTCAATCATCTACACTTGATACATCAGATATTAGACACATCTAAGTAAGCTAAAAGTAAGTATAATTGTAATATATAGAATATCTTAAAGATGGATACATTTTTAATAATCTCGCCAAGACAGTAAAGACTTGTTGCCATGTTTGACTTCATCAAATTAAAACAAAAAATCTTAATAATTTGTTTTTTGGGTATTTGAGTATTTTTGAAGGATCCTTTAAGGAGTTTTAAAGATTTGCTTTTAATAAACTGTGTCCAAAAAATAAGTAGTAACAAAATTACAAACATAATAAAATATTAATTATTTTTAAGTTTAATTTAATAATTTTTATGCAGATTAATAATATAAATTTAATTATGATCAGGAAGATAAATCGCATGTTAATTCTCTTTTAACAAAGTTATGAAGATTGGAAATTTAAAAGACAAGATTCTCTTAATTGCATAATAAATATATAATTTCTAAGCAATACTTCTGATGATATTAGGAATATTTCAACAAGGAATTTAACGAAACTAAACAGCACAATGAATAGGAAATACTAATGTGCATCTACTTAACACATAAGTTCAACTCTTTCTTTTCTTTTTTATTTAATTTGTTGACAAAACTAGAGGAAAATATAATCAATTTGCATAACACACACAAATCAAGTGAAATAATCAGCAGCAACAGCGGCAGCGACTGATTGACAAACAAAATGCATTGTTAACATTCCCATTTCCCTGCAATAAAGAGAAAGACAACAACAACAAAAACATTCACAACAACAACAACAAAGACAACGCCACGCACTTGAATGCCTTTGCCAGAGTAGATCAAATGCGAGTCTGAGACACGGCGACCGAGACCGAGACCCGGCTACAGATACATTTACAAACACAGATACAGATACAGGCCCAATAGTGCAGTCAATTTTGTCGTTGTGTGTGTGTGTGTGTTTGAGTATCTTGTAGTGTAGTTTATGGGGGAAAGTTACCAGCGACAGCTCTGACAGATGCTAGGCAGATAGATAGATAGATAGATATGTAGGACTTGAAACTGAATGCGGCAGATACTTGTATACGTATTCAAATGAATGCAGATTTTTTCTTGTTTGTTGTTGTTTTTTTATTATTATTGTTGTTGGTAGCAAAGCTGTGGCACTTGGCCGCCTTTTCCTTTGATTTGCTGCGCCGTGAAAAGTGCCCCAGCAAAAGATATTTACGTGGATCACGGATCGCAGTTTGTTTGTTTTTATTTTTTTCTTTGACAATTAAATGGCATTTGCTTCATTGTCAGTTGACATAATTGTAAAATGTTCAAATGGTTTATGACGCATTTGTCATTGTTGTAATGCAGTTGCTATCAAATTGGCTTTCTTATAGGTTTGTTTGGCTTGTCAATAGCTCGTAAACGGCAGTGTGGGCATTTTTAATAATTATAAATATGATTTATTATTGATTTCTGTTTGGCGTTCCAAGACAAGCAAGACATATACATTTAAAGCCTGATTCGCAGATTGACTTCACAATGAATTGAATCAAAGATCAAGCTTAATATAGAAATGGGAACACAAGTTGAAATGATTATTATAAAAGATGTCTAATTTCTTTTAAGAGAAAAATATCTTTAAACTCGTATAATTTTAATGTTCAAGCGAATAATGGATAACTTTTAGTTTATCACTCTCGTCCACTGCACTGTCAACTGCTAATTTATTTTGACTATGGCTTAAATTAGTTGGCCCGAAGCGAACCGTTTTCGTGGTTTTAAAAAAGACACGACCTAACATTTTTGTTGCCCAAGCAAAGGGAAAATAAACTTGAAAGCAATTTGTTATATCACCACGAATAAATATTAAACAAATACGAAAATTTCGAATAGCTGAAAAGGTTGATTGTATAAATTTCGAACTGTTTGATTATTTACCAATTATGAGTATAAATAATAAGCTCACAGTTTAATAGATTAACGAAATACATATCTTTAAAATAGGCAATGTTTTTAAATTAACAACATTTTTTTTAAAAAAGATTCTATATATTTTGGAAACTTATTTTTCAAGTGAGCTGTAGACTTTGGCTTTTTTAATGGACGCTACAAATGTATCTTATGGCTGCGAAATTTATAAATTTAATAAAATCAAATAAAGTGCAAACTAATAGACTAATGTTCTTAACTTAGACCCAATCTGCAAACATGTTGCCAAGAAATTTAAGCTTCTCAAGTTCATAGTCCACTTTCAACTTTATCTGCAGACTTGGCTGGTTGTCAAAGTGGTTGAAAGACGTTAAACAGATTGACTAATACTGGCAAATCTATTTGTCTTTTCAGCGTCAACAATGTCATTGAAACTCAACATCTTTGTTTTTTTCTCTTTCTCCCTCTCTAAATCTAATTCAACCTCTTCTCTTATTTTCTAACTTTTGTTGTGCTTGTGTAGAAAGTTGATTTGAAAGTCTAGTCCATTTTTGCGGTTTTAGTTAAAAGGATTCGCTAGTTTTGTGTTTAATGTTTGCTGGCATCTTTTTTGAAGAAAAAATGCGAAGTAAAAAGTTTTAACAGATTACAAAGATTGAGTATATTAATGAAACATAAGAAAACTCTAAAAGTATATGTAATAAAAACTGAGGGCTAAAATGTTTTCTAGATAAACTTGAAATGGAATGAAAAATGTAACTATTATTGACAGCAAATTTATTAATCGCCTATCTGATAATCATCTTAATGTTAAACCAAGCCTATTCATATTATTTCAACATTTTAACCTATATCATATTACACAATTAACGTGATCATCATTCAAATAAGAGCTTCAATGTCTTCGATGAGACTTTGATTATATAATAACAATTTTCGTGTGGTCTCAATTTGCCATGGCTAAATATTGAAAGATTAATTAAATTGGAGCTGTGGTGGAAAATCGTTGTGTATTTCATAAACATTTTTATGTACTGATAAATGCTGCAGAGGAGTTAAGATTATGACAAACGGTTAAGTCCAGACGTTGTGGCAACCACTCGAAAATGCGAATGCGTTTCAAACCGAAGCCGACATCCAAGCCACAAAAGTCGAGCGAGGGACGCCCACGTACAAAATGTTCAGACAAAGAGACAGAAATTCGAGTGAAAAATGCGCATAAATTTGTGTTCAAAATCGAATATACAAAAAAAGTCCGAAACGCGGTGTTGCATGCAACAGCAGCCGCAGAAGTAACGCACTTAGGAAAATTGCTACAATTTGACGGACAACAACAACTCGAAGTACACCCAAACTCAAATAGAAACACACACAACGTGTTGTTGTGCCTAATAACAGGTGTCAGTTGTCAGTTTGCCAGCCCCAAAGCTGCCCACTGTGCACTGCACGCTGCATTCATTGATACTCTCGAAAAGTAGAAAACAACCCAAAGGGTATAACCAATTAACAAGTTCAAAAATTTAGTTAGTTGAAGATTGTCCGAGTAAATCTATAACAGTGGTGGGCACGCAGTGGCTCCGGGAGCAGCGGCTGCTCCCAATAGGGTTGTTGTTGTTGATGTTGTTGTAGTGCTCCCGAATTCAGATCTAAAACAATGTTAATGTCTGTACAGGGTATTTGCTAGCCTGGCATGCATACTTCATTATATTTTTGGTTAATTTTTGCTTAATTTGGAGTGGTGATAAATTCAAAGTACCAAGTTTTTATGATCTTAAGACATTAGTTTGATTACAAGTCGCTGTCTGGATGTGCTTCCGGCATTTGCCATTATTGTTTATTACATTTGCTGTTCATGTAAGAACAATAATGGGAGATCACAGCCCACAGTTGTGTTGCCTTAATTAGTGTAATAATGCATTGTCTGCCAAATTGAATCAATATAAAGCAACGACTTTGGCACACATTTGCTAAACATATCGAAGAATAGTTGGGGATTGTTTCATTATATGATGCTGCATAAAAACTAGCGCATTTTATAAGTTTAAAATACCATCTGTCCAGTTATAGATGACAAACTTGCAATCTTTTCATGTATCTTTTCATATTTTCGCATGTTTTCAGTTAAAGACACTTTTGTATCTCATGGTCAACAACTCATTTATCTCATTAAATTCACACCCAACTGGTCAATTCACTTGTCGTTTCTTAAGCCCCCACGAGCAGTTGTTAAATATTTAATATTTTAATTATATCCTGTGCCAGCAAAAGCAACTTTAATAAGAGAACTAAAGTTGAGAGTGCGATTAGCTCAACTTCCTCAGCATTATGAAATTACTGGCAGTTTCTTCTTCAATTATGACCCGATTAATATGCAATTTTTGGATAAATTATGAGATTGACAAATTTCAAGGCTTCAAGTGATTGCTCATTTGGGTCAAAATTGGTCAGCTCAAGTTTCACTTGATTGTACTGGTATTAAAGGTTGGTCAGGAACGGTTCAAAATATTCGCGTTTTTTTCAGAAAAATTTAATAACGAGTGGGAGGACAGTAAACAACAAATTTTTGTTGCTCTTAATACTCTTTTTACAGCTTGTTAAACAATAATTTAGCTTGCAAACGACACTCTAAAAAGCCCCAAGTAATTGACAATTGGAAACAAAAATAAAGACTGAGACAACTTAAAAATATTCAGAGCAACAAAGGGAAAATTACTTTAATTATTATAGTTTAAGTATAGTTTAAGTAAGGAGTAAATTTGTCACTTCATTGGCTTACAATTAAGTACGGATTCATTTATCTATAGCTAAGCAAGAAAAAGAAAACTTTCATTTGTATTATTTTCAACCTTTTATTAACCACACAAAGGTAGGGCAAGAAGTAACTGAAAATTTATAAAGACTGAAACGTGCTTAACAAATAGTTACAGGGTCTAAAATGAAAACCGGTTATCCCACATGCTTTGTACCTATTCGTATTTGTATTGTTTTATGACAGTTGTCGTTGTGTAAGGGTTCAAAAAATGGTTAAATGACACTAGTGCAGTGAAAAACATTTTCTGGCAATCAAAACTTTAAACAATAAATTACAAATATTAATAAACAAATATTAATAACGCTTTTTATCTTCTGTGGATATTTTGTTAGCTGCCAAGTGGAACAAAATCAACAAAGTAATCAGAAATTGAACAAGAAACAAGAATAAAACTGACATCATCTGCCGAGCTGACATCACAAGCTCTTGAGAATCGTATCGAATCGGCTTGAGGCGACTTTAAAGCTCGATCATCGTGTATCTCATTAGAAATGCATTTGCAAAACTTAAAGCGCGTTAGAAACCTGAAACCTTTTTTTAATTTTTATTTTCTTGATTTTTTTTTTGTCGTGCAACTAATTAATAAATCAAGCAACAAATAAAACACGAAACGAACAACAATACGATAAGTAAACAAGCAAATAAATTTTCAACTTGTCGACCAAAGTGGGAAAAAACAAATTAAACAATTGTCAACCTAAAGGAAAAAACATAAACATTAACATGAACAGTTTACGTGGGTGGACAGTCTAACAAAAAACAAGCTGCAACTTTCAAGTTGAAACCGAAACTGAGACTGGGAACATTTCCGTGGAAACTGAAGAAAGTCAAATGGCTCGTTGAAAATCTCTTAGCTGTGGGCGTGGCGCGTTGTGGGCGTTGTGAACGGCTAATGGCTTGATAAACAGTCCATAATCACGGACATTGCGGCATTCAGTATGCAAATTAGTGAAATCTTATTGCTACTGAAACACTGGAACAGTTTTTCTCAACTGTTTTTGCTTCACTTTAATCAAAAGTCATAAATTTACTATAATTGGAAACTACATTTCCTAAATATGGCTTGCTTTTTCCTAAGTCATAATCATTTACTTGTATTTCTAATCATACAAAAATATCACTATTATGTACTATAGAAATATGGGGAATCGAACTTTATAAATATAATTTTTTTAAATTTATAAGCACTATCTCTGATTTCGTAGATAGTTTAAAAATATATATTTAAACATATTCTGTTATTAGTTATTTATAAATAATGCAAAGTTCTTTTCTAATCTTACAATAACAACGCAGTTATCGATTTCAACTTGTTTAAAAAAGAGAAAATAATTAATAAATCACGTGAAATTCAATTAAATATTGCTTTCAAAGGTAATGAAGTTTTTGTCAACATTTGGCGAGAGCCTGGAGCGTTATTTATAAGTGTATACGGTAGCCTCATTCATAAGTAGATACAGTATCTGAGCACACGAAACGAAACGAGACGCGTCGAAATACTTGAAGGAGTGCCCCTACATCAATCAAGTGGTAATCATGTAGGTTGGGGATACGCAAACAAAATTTGGTTGAAAAAAATAATACAACAACAAAATACTAAACTTGAATGTGTCAAAAGCGAAGCGAAATATTGTTAGATTTGCATAAATAGCAATAGATACTAAGTACACACATAGATTGTTAAAGAACTCTAAAAGTAAAGTTACCTCATGTTTTTGTGTTTTTAGCTGATTTTTTTTTTATTACTTTTTGAACAAATATTTTTACTTTGAACAGAGACACGCATAAATCTACGTAAATTTGACAGCTTTTTTGGCACTTGCCAAATTCTGGCAACGGCCACATCAAAGGCTTTTGCCAAGTTGCCCATTGACCAGCACAAATCAAGTTTAAGTATGTACAAAATAGCAAATAGGAAAAACATATTTATATTAGTGGGATTCCGGTAAACGTTTTTGATTTGCTTTTGATTTGATTTTCATTTTGCAGTCAGCTGTTCACAGCTGCTCCATACAAAATTTTCAGTGTGCCCAGAGCAAATCAGGGAAATGTGGTCTTACTAATTGATTTCGAAAAATCAGCTCTGAGACTGATTATTTTTTCATTTTGATTTGCTTTCGAACAGCTGTGTGACAGTTGGTGTTTGTTTACATTGTAAGTCTACGAATATTCAATAAAAACATATTCGATGACTTTCTTTCGGCATTTTGTGCAAGTATGCCCATTTTTGTATACTTTTTAGTTGTCAATTAGCTGTTCGCTCAGGCTGTCAGCTGTTCACGAAATCAAAAAATAATCAATGTGCAAAAAGGGTCGTTCCGTCAACTGATTTAAATTTGGTTAAAAATAATCAAAAGCAAATCAAAAACGTTTACCGGAATCCCACTATTGTTTACAAAAATAGAGAAATATTACATTTTGGGGGGAAATAAACTGAAATTGAGCGTGTCGAAAATGACGGCATAGTGTTTTAAGCGGGTCAGATACATGTGGTCAGTTATAGATACATTTACATATGTATAAAATTGTTGGTTTCGTTTACCAGCATATTGAATTTAACTATAACTCAAATTTTAACAACTTGACTAAGATAACTGAAGGATTCTATGTCCATAGATAATCCACAATTTGAGAAATTAAATTATAGCTTTATTACATTTTAACAATTTCAGTGGAAGCTTCAGAAGAACTTAATCCGTTTAGTGCTCAAATAAATGATTATACAGTTTATAAAGGGTTTTAAAAAAAAACCAAGATATTCTTAACCCCCAATCCTTCCCCATAATAAACTCACAAAATGATTAGAAGTTATACCAATTTCATATCAATTTCATGGAGCCAAACGAAAAAAAAGCAGCACAGCAATTTATTTACCCGCAAATATAAATATATAACTGACTAACGTGTCTCGGATAAATATCTGAAGGGTTAACAAGGACCACATGGACCACAAGGAACTTGGGGACCACACGGTCCAACTGGTCCACAATGCGTGTTCCACGGTGTTGGCGCACACGGATAACATGGTCCGCACTCGGGCGATTCGTAGGGGCAGGGTGGAGAGCAGGGTCCGCATGGTCCGCAAGGACCACATGGTCCAGTTCCACATGGTCCACAGCCCGTTCCGCATGGACCACAGGGTGCAGGTATAAAGGGTCCCGATGGCATCGTCAAGCCACAGGGTCCGCAATTTGGCACAGCACACGGTCCGCCACAAGGTCCACAGGGTCCACAACGGCCGGGTCCACAGGGTCCGCACGGTCCCGGTCCACAAGGTCCACAGGGTCCACGCGGTCCACAGGGCCCACAAGGTCCACAGGGTCCACAGGGCCCACAACGTGTCTCACACACGGGATACTGATTGGTGGAGAAGCAAGGAAGTGGACAACACGCCCCACCCGGCGCACATGGTCCAATTGGACACGGCGGACAAGCGGCACTCGGCTTGTAATTAATCGGTCCATTTGGATAACAACAGTATTCCCTTGGCGGCGGTATGTCGATGGTCTGCGGCTTCGGCTGGCACAAGATCGACTGGCACACTTCTCTGGGCTCGCACACACGCTTCGGATAACAGACGACATACGGATCCGGTATCATGGACGGATAATATATGACACGCGGCTCCCGAACCATTTGCGAGACCCAAATCAGTTTTGGCACCTTGATAACCCGCGTCGCATCCACAACTTTCGGTACTGTGATCTGTCTACAGCGATTCACAACCATCGGCTCCGGTACAATCTTCTCCGTAAACACCACTCGCTTCTTGCAAATCAAACGTGGCGGCTGTTGCACCGTAATGCACTTGGGGAACGGCGGCGGGATGCGTGGCGCACATTGCGGCAGAGCTTCCAACTGTGCGGCATTGTAGCATTTGGGCGAGCACTCGAAGGGCCCACAGCAGGGATCACAGGGGCTGCACGGTCCGCACGGAGAACACATTTTCAATTTTCAATATTTTAAAAGAAACAGTATTTTTTTGGTTTGGTTAAATTTTATCAAAATTTTAAAATAAATTTTTGTTTCAAATTTTGATGTTGGATTTGGAAATGACAAAGTTCTAATAGTTGAAATTCCCTAAATTTTCGATAAAGTAAATTTTTTCCCTAAATTATATTTTTCCCGATGACAAATTATTCAAGGGTTACAATGATCAGAAAAATTAATTCATTCAGTTCGAAAAAAGTTTTGATAGTTGAAAGCAGGCATTAAAACCGAAACGAATATCGGTTTCAGTTACGGTTTCGGTTATGTTCGCATTTTGGTTTTCGGTTATCGGTTACGCAAAATCTTTGAACACAGGTTTCGTAAAGGTTAACCGGTTTTTGTATGTTTCGGTTTTGAAATACCGGTATGGCTTAGGTTAACAAAAAAAATTTCTTTGCAAAAAGATTATTTCATTAATAATATAATAATAATAATTAAAAAGGCATTACTTTCTTAATGTTTCAATGACACGTTTATGTCACATATTCTTCAGTTTAATGTAGCTAAGTTACATTTTAACAATTATCATATTTCATTTAACAAATTTATTTTAATTGCATTTCAGTGCTATGAAAATTCGATCATGAATATCACAAAAAAAATTCAAAAAAAAAAAATTCAAAATAGAAAAGAAAATCAAAAACAAAATACAAAACAATATACAAAACCAATAACAAAATATCAGAGACTGAAAACAAGACTTAAAAATCGATATAGTTCAAAATCTTTCAAATTATTTGTAACTTGTTTTTTAAATTTTTGTAAAACAAATTGGAAATAAATCCAAATAGTTCAAAATTTTTCGTTTCAAATTATTTTTAACTTGTTTTTTAAATTTTTGTAAAACAAATTGGAAATAAAACATGCTTTTGTTTTTTTTTTTAAATTACACCATAACTCTTAGATGCAATTTTAAAAATAACAATTTAAAAAAAAATTTTTTTTTTAATTTTTATTTCCTATTTTTATAATAAAAATTGAGAAAATGTTGTATTTGTAAATTCGAAACTAACCGTTATAAATGAAACGGTTACTTCGGTTAACAGAGTTTTGGTTTTAAGGTTTCGGTCAAATGAAAATTAAATTAATTTTAACTAGACTAGTAAGTCAAACAAACAAGTTTATATCTTAAAGCCTCTTACGTAATAGTTAATAAATTTGATTTAATACGAGCGACATAAACATTGTATACCACACTTTTGTTGTAATGTGATTAACAGCCGCATTGGCAACAGGGCCTAAAACTGAAGCCATCACCTGGCAGGAAAACAACCAAGAGACGTGCAAATGCCGTCAGTTCATTAACGACCTCTCTCTTTCCTGCTTTCCTGCTTTCCAGCTTTCAGGTGATGTCTTTCGAGTATTGCATAAAAGACAAATCGAGTAAAAGCCGCTTCAAGATCTAAATTGGTTGAAAGACCCGGTTGGCAAGTGCAACTTAAGTTGGCTAAGAAAAGCGGTTTTATGTCTTAGCCTAACAATTTGCTGAAGCTTGCAGATAAACTGCAGTCGAAGAGGAATGTCAAAGTTGAAGCTGGGAGAGTGAATGATCGCCATGGGATCTCTGGGATTTTTATGGTAGAATAATTATATGTGTAAGTAAAAGTTTATGCGTATTAATGGCCAGGATGATTGGTGGCTTAAGGTACAAACTTAGATTGTGGTTTCAATACATTTCAGACTAATTGGAAACAGAGTTGATTCAAGACATGTGAATGAACAGAAATAAAAATATATATACATTTTACAGGGTATAAAATGGTCCATTATTTTCAGTGAACAATAATGCACCATTTATCGTTGTATAAAACCAAACTCCATTTAAAACTTTATTGATTTCAATTCAAATCTTTAGCTTGTGCCTAAATCTCACATCAAATCATGCCCAAAAAACACGATCGCTATAAACACATGGAATCTGGATAATTATATAGTACAGCATCGATATGTAAGTACATGCTCATATATATATATAATTATATATCTATTAAGAATAGCCATGCAATCGAACAATTTTAGCAAGGGGTTCTCAACTTAAATACTGGTCACGTTTTTCCGGTGCTCAATGTCAAAATGTATGGACAATAGTATGCAAATGTAGAATTCGAATAGGTAAAGTGAATAGAATGAATAAGTGAAGCGGGAGTTGGTTAACACAAATCGAAGCATTAGCTATAAGAAATACATACACGCCATTAAAATGCGGGTTAAAGAATAAAATAAGCGTAATAATATACAATAAAATGTTGAGACACAGGTAAGAATGGATGAAAGTAAATATAATTTTTATCACAGTATTGCAAATCTATTCAAAATGTCAGGTAACTGTGTTGATAAAGTAAATAATTTATTTGATATATGAAGAATGTATAATGTTTAATTGTTTTAATGTTCAATTTTTAAACTAATTGTTGTCAATTAATTGTGTTTTAGCCTGACAATAAATAAATAATTATAATTATTAATTTATAATAATAAATAGTATTTTAATTTAATTATTTTATAATTACATATGAAAAATGGTATTTTTTAACAAAACAAAATATGTGATTTCTTTTTAGTGTCAAAACATTTTCTTGTTATTATGTAAATATAATAAAAAAAAAATTCTTAAAATAAACTAGAATAATATTAATTAATTTATTATAAAATTAATTATTATTATTAAGTAATTCTACTGTAATTAACACTCATTCTTCTTGCGATTGCAATATTTTCCCAGCCCCCATTGAGATCCAAGTTCAACTAAATAGAACTTGCTTCTGTTTCCCAACTCTTTCAAGGTGCGTTACGCTTTGCTTGGCCTGATCTTCATGGCACGGGTTTCCGAGCGGACATTATCACACCCGTGTCCATTTCTTTTTGCTTTTTTATTTTATTGTATTTATCTTCTTTTTTTTTTTTTTTTGGTTTTTTGGCGCAGCAGTTCATTGACTTGTTTGGTTGCCTTTCCGCCCAGTTGGTTATAATTTGGAGTGGGACTTTTGTCTCTCTTTCTCTCTCACTCTTCTGTTGTTTTCTGTCATTTGCTCTAACTGTTTTGCATTGTTTTATGGTCAGCATTACGCTTTTCGTGCCTATTTGTACATGAGAAACAACGCCATGAACACAACAATAACAACAATAACACTAACAACACTAACAACACCAACAGCAACGTGCAACAGTTTACATTTAATGTTGACTGAAAAGGGGAGTTGGGGAACGTTAAGGTTGGCGGCTTCTACGGGTCTGGGGGGTCACCCTCGTTTGTTGTTGTTGGCTTTGGGTTAGAAGTTGCACTGAGCAACGTTTACCGTTCTTTATTTAATGTCACACGTTTCTTTTGTCGACTTTAAATACAAATACATATGTATTCGTATGTTGCAAGTGCGAGAATGTGTGGCAATTTGTGTGCTCCACATAATGTAATTGTAATTAGTTTTTTTTATTCCAGTTTTTTAAGCGATTTGTCAGTCAAGTTCTTTTGGGCGTCACGTCTGGATCGTTTGCCATGTTTGACGTTGTTCTATTATAGGCCATGAATTACCATGAAATTGTTGTACTCCAACAGCGTGATAAACGTATACGGGTTAGGTGGAAGGTGTTGGTGTAAGTATGTTTTTTGTTTAATTCGAATACAGCAAAATGACAAAATCTGATATATTCACAGATTTTGTATAGTTTTAATACTATTTCTATATCTTTCATTGATCCCTTTTTTAATGATAATGTGAATTAAAAACTCTTTTTTGGACAAGAATTATTATTAGTTATCAAGCAACTTGAAACACTTTCAGCCAGAGACTGTAATTTTTTAAGTTTTTAAAAAATATATGAAATAATGATCCATTTTAATTTTAATTGATTTTCTCACAAAATTAAGATTACATTTGAGTAATACTTTACAAATTAGTCAATAATTTTGATCAAAATCAAACTAAAGCTGAGAGAGCACAAAGTTCAATTTTATGCTCTCCACAAGAAATATTATTTTTTTTAAATCGATTTTTATGGTTTGTCTTGGCTTACTGACTAGGAATATATATCATTTTTGCCTTTATTCCCTAAGTGAACAAATCGAAATTACACTTAAATTTTATTTTGAGCAAAAAATAAAACCCAAGAAATAATGAATATTCTTTAAGTTTTATTTTTTGCTCAAAAATAATGATTATTTGTTGAGTAGTAAAGTATAACTCAAAATTAATCATAATTTATAAATAATGGTGAAAATGCATGAATGGGCCTAAAAGATGAATATCTCAATGTTGATTTAAGTAAATGATCGCAAATAATCACTATTTGCAGTCGCTGCTTTCAACAAACAAATTTATTATAAAAATTAATCATATTTAATATACGATTTTAAATAATAAAGGTCATAAATTTAAAATTTTAAAACGTTTCAAACTTTCTTTCTAGCTTAACAAACATTTAACAACAATTTTTTTTTTCAGTTTTTAAAAATAGTTTTTCATTATTTTTTAATAATAAAATATCGTTTTGAAATATCAAAAATATGGTGATGCATCAATATATTTATAGTAAGTATTTTAGGGATTCCAATCATTATTTTATCATATGTTCGCTATCATGCATACTCTTAGGTATTTTCATTATAAATGCATTTGAAATCAACAACAAATTGTATTAAAAACAGAATTCGACTCGTTAATACGCTAAAAAGATGTTTCATCTCTTAAAATGGAACCTATAGAGCAACTCTTTGGTGGGCAAAAGCAACCGAAAATAAGCGAAAAAAAAACAAAACATTAATCATGCTAATGGTCCAACACTTAAAATATTCATTTCGCTTCGGAAACTACAATCCAGAAAATGAGTAACAAGAGTCTCCATTATGGGTGACTGCGCCCCACGACGGCAGCGGCAGCGCCAGCGGAAAATGCCAAAAAGGGAAAACAAATTTTAGCAGTAGCTGTTAGGCTGTAAGGCGGCCAAGCGGGCAGCGTTTTCCACATCGGCGCACAAAAATTAGCAAAGAGATCAACCTAATAAAATTGCCAACATATTGCAAGAGAGTATATAGCGACTATATATGTATATTTACTATTCATTGTAGAGGCAATCGATGGACGAAATGCAAATCTGAAAGAGCGCCAGATGAAAATGCTCGACATGCAAAAGTTGAAAGTAAAAAGGAAAGCATTTCTCTAGTACTCGCGGCGACTTTCCCAGAAAACTGCCGGACGAAAAATGCAATCAGTAAAAATGCTGCCCCTGGACTTTGTCGCCTTCTCCTTCTACTTTTCCATCTCTGACTCCAACTCCGACTCGTTTGTCGCTTTTTGCGTGGGTGTGACTCGAGTTTTGCTGCGTTCAAGGCTGGCGAAAAGCGAGACAATGACCAGGGCTGACAAAAGCCAAATGGCTTTGAATTGTTGCCACTTTCCATGTCACTTGACAGACAGAGAGATAGACAGAGACTTTGTCTCCTAGGCGCATTTATTGTTTAAACTACCCGACAGCTCTGCATAAATTAAATGCCTTTCAAGTCAGAGCTAATCTCAATACTGTGCCACCACAAACTGTTGCACCACCCCACACCCCGTTGCATGCCACAACTAAAGCCTTTCAATTAAACATCAGCACGTTTTTGTGTCTGCTTCAGCTCAGTCTGCAGCCTCGATAAAAAATGGATTTGAACGCCAAAAAAACAGTTCGACAGTTGCCAAAAAATAAACAACAAAAGGCCAAACAAGCTGTGCAGCAATTTAAACATGCATTTTAAATACAGTGTGCACTCGCAATGAGCGACAAATTTTACAGATTATTTAATTAATTTATTTATATTTATTGAAAAGTAATGAAGCATATAAAATTTTGTAAAAATAATAAGAAGAATATAAGTATTGGAACGATAAGTATTAGAATAAGATTTAAAAAACAGTAAGAAGAAATTTAAAATTGGAACCTTAAGTATTCGAAACACGTAACTGGGAAATTATCAATAACAATGGAAATATTTCTTTTAATGCTATAATTAAGTTCCAAAAATACTTTAAATAAACTAGTATTAAAAAAAAAGAGAAGATTAAAACGTATTTTACAATTTAAAAATAAATTTGGCAGAGTCAGAAAAATCAAAACTACATTTTTGTTAATTTAAGTCTTTCTACACAAACTAATTATTGGTGAAATTGATTCATCTGAATTAATTAGCCATATTAGTTTTGATGTCCCGATCAGAAGTTCTAGAAATTTCTTACCTCTTTCTCTTCAATCTTGTGTTGCTAACTATGCTATTCATAACCCTTTCAGAGTACTTTGTTGTAATTATAAAAATCTTTCTCAATTTATTACTAATTCTTCTTCTGTACATTTTCTGAATACTTCAATTATTTCTTACTTATCTAGCTTATAGTTAATTTATGGTTTATTTTATTGTTGTTTAATACAATGTTTGTTCGTCTTTGTCCGCGCGTCACAAAGCCCGTGCTTGGTGTCGTTTGGGCCACTTGAATGTACTGCTCGTTTAGTAAATTAACGTCCAAATATAAAAATATAAATATAATTAACTTGATTTATTCAAATTTTTGCACTTCAAAGTTATTTTCTCATAAATTTTAAGGATTTTTACACTATTTTTCATTTGTATCATGTATTTTTTATGTATGATTCTTAGTTTATATGCCTCCTTTTTAAAGTTATTTATTTTTTCAATTCTTTGTCCAGCATCAGCAGCTGGTCGCTATAGCCAGATTGTACTGTAGGTATATATGTTATTGAGGCCAATACGAGTTGGGGAACTGCCTGTCGCGTCTGGCTGTGAGTCATGGACACGACCAGTCCCCGCATTGATACAGTTTTCCGCAAAATGAAAATTGTGCATATGCTGCTAAATGATGTATGGGCTTGGCAGTGAGAGAGCGAAAGAGAGAGGAGAGGCAAAGAGGGAGAAGGATGAGGAGGGAACTGCTCAGAACAATAAACTCCATTCATGCAACTTTCCTTTCCTTGCAATTCTAATTAAGCAACTAAATGGTCGATGGTCGAGAGCAGAATAAAGAATGCAATTTGAATATAAATCATATTAATTAATCATTTAATGACAATTCTGAAAGTGGAAAGTGTGGCAGGAAAAGTTAAAGAAAGCCACGTATTGAAAGTAAGAGAATACTCGTAACTGTAGAACGCGTTTCCTTTCACAAAAACCGACAAGTTTTCACGTTCAACATCAAATAAAAACATTAAGCCTATTATAAAGAGATAACATTGGATTCAGTTACTTACTAAAGTTGACTAAATGTTTATTTAATCACAGTCTCTAAAATAATTACATGATGTCAGACGGAAATCAAAACATTACTCTCTGATAAATGTGACTGCGACATTTGATTTTGATAAGGAAAAATAAATGATAATAAAAGAAGTAAATAAAAAGTTAATGAGGGGTGTTAACAACAATTGTTTACTGCAAAATTATATGATAAGTTAATAAAATTTAATGATAGATTTTATTTAATAATTTTGTTTATATCATAAATCTCTATCTCGCTTTATGTTTAACATTTTCAGTTGTTAGCAATTAAAACTATTGTAGAGTTAAATTAAATTTTTGATTTTAATTAATATTTTTCTTCATACCGTAAATGTATACAGGGTATCTTGTAGTCTAATGTCTCACGCTTTTTCTCGCTTCATATTTAACATTCGCACTTTTTGTATTTTAAAATATTGTAGTTTAATTAAATCATTGATTTAATTAATATTTTTCTTTTTCTCATAAATGTATACAGGGTAACTTGTAGTCTAAAAATCTCACGCTCTTTCTCGCTTCATACTTAACATTCTCAGTTGTTGACAATTAAGTGTTTTGCCATTTGTGGCCAGAGTTTTCACTGACCGCTGCCATAAATGTCCATAATGATAGCCTAATTTGTGATAGACCATCTTCGAATAGGCCAACATTCAACATTTACTTATTAGAAATGCTTACAAATCAGCGACATTAACAACGACAACAACCATTTTTTTCTTCTTTGTCTCATCGCAGGCGGTTGTAGAAAGTGCCGCACAACTAATATTCATAATAGACGATAGACTAGAAACAAGAAAGATATGAGTAGATGGACAGACGGATGGACGGACAGCACTTTCCCAAGGCAAACTGAAGCGGCGGTCATTAGAAGACAACAACATGGCCAAGAGAGATGCTGCCGTTAACTGGCCGCATGCAGTACAAAAAAGTAGAACAAAACAACAACGAGAGGAAAAAACCACTTGAATTTCTTTCTACAACTTTTGCGAGTGAGTTTTGCAGGGGAATGGGAAAAGGAGAGAGAGGGAGGGAGGCAGGGAGAGAGGTAAACTACCGGCTTATGCATTGCAATTGCAATTTACTCTCGATGCGTTTGCAACACACACACACACACTACACACAACAAACGTAGCTGTTGTTACAGCCTCTGAAGATAACGTGGCGTATGCGCAATGTGCATTTAGATGAGCTCCAACCACGGCATATGGGCCAAAACAATTACGACTGCAAATTAAGCTGGTTTTTTTTTCTCTTGCTGCTGTGCGGGCGTTGGGCGGTATGTGGGCGTGGCAAGAGGTAATTATGTCCATCATTCGTGTAGAAAACAGTGAGCAGCTGCAAGTCCAAGGCAAAGGGGAAAATGAGGGAAAGGGGAGCATCTGCATATGAGAAATGTGTGTGTGCTGTAGATTGAGAAAATGCGCAGGAAAAACCCGAACCACCCGCCACATGAATGCAACTTTTTCAGCTTAATGTTTTCTGCTCCAAAAAGCGCAAAGCGTCTGGAAAATAGTTTTTCTCTTTCTATTGGCGAAATGAAAACGAAAGGGAAAAATTGTCATGCAAAATTTTGCATATTTACTTAAAAATATAAAAAACAAAACAAAGAAAAAATTGCGTGTTTAATTCGCATTATGACAACGTCATCTTGGGCTCACCTTGAACTTTGCGATTTGGGACTTGAAAAGTTTCTCAATCAGAATACTGCTTTTTTTTCCTCTGTTCTCCAATTATTGCGCATTAAACAACGTGGGAAAAACAACAACAACAACAACAAGTTTGTTGCGCCTCAGGGGAGAAAACAAATTAGAAAATTGTGCGCTTCTAATCGCAGTGCTGACATTTGAAAAAGTTTGTGCTAATTGCCAATGCGCAAAGACTGAGCTTGGATAATAGCCCGGAGATCATTCGCTGCTAACATGAAAAGCATTTAAATCCGATTTTCGCAAAGGGGAAAGAGAGAAGCAAGCAGACATTTTAAATCGAGAGTAGAACTGAAGAAAGTGAAAATAAACTAAAATGGAAATATTTTATTTATAATTTTAATTTAATTTCCAGGGACGGCAAATAATGATTATTGAAATTCTTTTACATCAAAAAATCAATGACTAAAATACATATACAAGAAAATAATGATAATGATTAAATTCGAGCAAAGAAAATAAAACTCACAAATAATCATTTTATATGATTTTTCATTTTTTCGCTCTTGTGTGTGGAATTTTTCCCCAATATTTTTGAATATCCCTTTTAAAAAAAACCCAGGGGTCTCATCAAACGTAAACAAAATTATTTAAAATTATTACGTTATCTTTTTTAAAAGTAAGTTTTATTTTGAGCAAAAAAATAAAAATCATAAATGTTGATTATTTGTGAGTTTTACTTTTTCGCTCAAAATAATCATTATCATTGAGGGAAATCCCTAAATATCTTTAAATAATCATTACTATGTAATTTTTATTATATAACTCAAAATGATTACGGTCTCTGATAATTTCTTTATTTTTCAGAATCAATATTTTTTATATTTTATAATTTAATTTATTCTGGGAAGTGAATTTATGCCTTTATCCAGATTTAAGTTTTTATTTTATCATTAAATATACAAGTTATTTTGTTTTACTAGAATAAGAATTTAGATGTACTCATAAAGAGTTACTTGGTCGACTTGCTAATACCCATTAGCCCACTCAACAGGAACTGCTTAATTCCTGTAATTTTTACTATGTATTGCTTTCTTATACGCACTGTATAAGAGTAACTGCATTTTTGTTGTGGTGTCTTGAAAGCTCCTTTACCAATGCAAATAGTTGACTGTTGACTATATAAGAGCAACTAATAATGCATTTTTATGAAAAGTCATAATGCCCACAACTTTTTACTGTTTACAGAGTATTAAAAAGGTTAGCATAAATAAATGCAAAATACATACAATTCATTCATGAATAATATGGCTTTATTTCTGTCAAAAGTTCACACACACACGCATACATAAACACAGACTTTACACACATTAACCTAACATGTGTTGGGGTAACGTTGTTGTTTTTGTTTTTTGCACTCACTTTTTCGCTGCGTTCGTAGTTCGCTGGGAATTTCGGGGAGCTAGAGACGCCAAAAAATGATGATGGCGATGCCGAATGCGGCGTTAATGGTGACGGCGACTGTGACTGCGACTGCAGCGTCAACTGCAGCTGCGACTGCGACATGCGCTGATGATGCAGCGACGAGAGCGTTGGCGTTGACATCGACAGCGATGTTGGGGTCATGATTAAATGCCGCATAGTGTAATTGTTGTTGTTGCTGTTATTGTTGTCACAGATGTGTTGATTTGAACAATGCACTAATTTTTCACTCTCTTTTGTTGCTGTTGTTGTTGTTGTTGATTTGAAATTTCAACTGAACTCAACTCAACACAGTTACATTGTCTTTGTTATTTATTTCATATTTTTTTTGTTTGTTTTACTGTTTACTTTTTGCCCTTTGCTTTTCATTTGATGTAAATGTCAATTGTTTTTGTGGATCTAAACATTTTGCACTGCACCACTCTAATATAAGAGAGAATATAAGAGTGGGGTTACAGTGGGTTATCGGAGGGTGGGGAGGGGGGACTTATGTTCTATGATCAGGCAATGGGCCAAATGGGTTACGTTCCACTTGCCGCAAATAATAAAAAAATAATAATAATAACAAAAATAAATAAGACAACACTAGCTAGCTATTTCTCTCGCTCTTTCTCTTTAACTAAAATTGCTCTAAAAAAGATAAATTCTTAAAGTATTTATACATTTGTATGATTATGAATATGTATCTATATCTATATGATCTTCATTTGCTTTCTTTTTTTGTATGTTGTATATTTATAGTTTTCTTTGCTTGTCTCGCATGTTTGTTTGTATTTCTTATCTCTTATCATCATTCGCCTAACTTTTTGCCATATTTTCAATTCTCATTTCTTGCTACTTCTCTCTCTCTCTCTCTGTCTCTCCCTATCTTATGCTCGTTATCAGCAAATTTTGCCTTTAAAAGCAGCAACAACCGTTTGATTTTTGTTGTTCTTGTTTTTTTTTCCGTTTTGTTTGCACGATTTTTGCAAGGGAAATGAAATTGAATTAATTTTGCATTGACATTTTGGGGACATTGGGTTTTAATTTGTTTCTGTTACGTGTTTTTTGCTTTTCCATTATCGGGCAACTCACTCTTATTTGTATTTTTAGTTTTTGGTACGCTGAGCATATCAACGAATGATAACCGCCCAGACCATTAAAAAGTCGTAAACATTTTAGATAAATAACGTATACGCCACCGTTTCAAGGCACATGCGAAATGAGAAGCTATCGAAAATAAAGAACAGAAAAGTGATATACAGTTGAACTTCCCTAACTCGAATCATCATTAGCCAAGAAAAAAGTTCGAGTTATGGAGACTTTGACTTACGGAAGTCTTTTTGTTAAGTTTTGTATGCGCTATTGCCACTCAATTTAGTTCGAGTTAGAGAGAATTCGAGTTAAAGACGTTTGAACTATGGCAGTTAAACTTTATTTTTGACTAAAAAATGTTAAATTATTGGGAAATGCTTTAAATTGTGTTCAAGTTATGCTAATTTAAATTTTAAATGTACATAATTAATTATTGATTTATTATATGTAAATAAGCTTATATTGAATATACATTTTGTATATTGTTTACTTGTTTTTAAGTTATTAATTGATATATTTTATTAGTTGTTTTTAATGTCGACTTTTGATTTCTGTTTATATTTATTCTATTTATTCACTTGCATTTACAAATTGATATGACAGATGTTTTTATTAAGTACAAAGTATTTCAAGTCAGCAGCAAAAACAAGTTGAATAATTGTAAACAGAGAAATAAATAAACTAAAATCACTGTTTAACTAATTTATGAACCCTATTAACTGTCTATCTACTCTCCCACACAAACACTCTCCCTATGCCTCTCTCTCTCTCTCTCTCTCTGGTCAATTATTAAGCTGTTGTCTTTTTAACTTCGCCCCTTCGCTTTTACTCAACTCTGGCCTGCCAAATGATCTAATCAACAATCAACTTGTCGTTTCATTTGATTAACACAAGAACAACAGCAAAATCTGCTGCAGATAATTGACTCAACACATTCAGTGGGGGAACGAGGGCAGCCGCAGAGGGGTGGGGGCGACGTCACAAAATTTGCAGTCGCAGTTCACAGATTATATAACGTCATTTTGGTCATTTCAAAACTGAACAACGCGGCTAATTATTTGCGAGCAGCGACACGACGTCGCAACGTCAGCAGCGCAGTCGCCGTCAACGTCAGCAACGACGACGACGACGACCGAATTACACGCACCGAATATGTCCGAAGGCCACAACAGAAAAACTCGCAAAGTATTTTTTTTATTTTGGTTTTTTTGGGCAGACAAATAAGTAAATAAACGGGCACAAAAAGCGGGTCGTCGCATTAAAAATTTCATCAACTATTTTAACAACTATTCTATTACGATTTTTCCATAATTTTCTTTTGCACTGCAAGCTCGATTGCGAAATGCAAAAATTGCACGCGAAAATTGCACCAATACAGCTGCAGTGGGTGGTCGGAAGGGGGGTGGTGAGAACAGACAGAGCGCGGCGAGAAAGGCGCGCACCAAGTGGAATACAAATTGTAACTAACACAGCGCAGCGACTGCCAAACGGCGCAAAGCCTACGACGCAGGCAGCGACAATGCTCAGAGCGGCGTCGTCGCCTCTGAGCGAGAGTGGCAAAGGTAAAAGCTACTACTAACGGCAACAACAAACGGCAGCAGCCGCAGACGATAAAGTAAAACAGAAACAAATACAAATACCTTTTCACAGCACAGCTCAAAACGGAGAGCCGCAAACGGGAGAGCGAGTTGAGATCGTGGTGACTCTCAAACTCCAAACAAGCATTCAACTTGCTGGTGGAGCGACACGCACAGCTGATATGCAGCTGCTCTGCTGCTGTGGTGAACTTGCCTTTGGTGAAAAGGTCATGCCGAGCTTTTGTGTTTTGCTTTTGTGTTTTGCTTTTACAGCTGTGAGAGAAAGTATTGCGCGTGCTCTCTTGTGTTATTGTTGTCTCGTTGCTTCTGATTTTGTTTATTATTTAATAGTATTTCGCATAGTATTTTGTTATTGGCGAGCTTTAGAGCGTGGGCGTGTGTATGTCTGCGTGCATTGAACTTGACATAAAAGCAAACAAACTAATTGTTGCATTGTTTTTATTATATCTTTTAATTGCGTGAAATTTGAGGCGCGCTAATTGTGGGTTATACATTGTTTGTTTGTGTGAGCGACTTGTGGTGAAAAATGTGTGGTGAAGATGCGATTATGATTTGTTTGTGCCTGCGGTTACATGTTAATGAACTTGCCCAGCTTGTGGGTGTTGAATGTTAAACGATAGTCGGCAAGCAATATGCGGTAAAGGACTCGGATAAGTGTGTGAAAGTGGGTCACACACACACACACACAATCCACATGGAGTGAGTTCATGTTCTACTAATGACCCATTTCTCTTATACAATCAAATCACGACTCACTTAATCAACACGAAGAGACAACAATAAAATAAAAGAATGTCTTCAACTAATCAACAAAAAACGCATTTTATTATTTTTGTTGTAGGCGTACGTGTGTCTTTTCTTTTTTGAATGCGACAGTATAGCTTTCATTTTTTTGAGGTTTGTAAAGTTTGTGAGAAACTGTGGAAACTGGATTATAAGCTGCATATTGCCGTAAATAGAAAATGAGAGTCGAGTTCAATGAAATAATAAAGTGAGAAAAAGACAAAAACAAGTGTGTCACACACTAAGGTATACGACTAGCACACACCCTGTAACCGGAAACAATTATTTGAAATCTCTTATAAACTGCAAGCAGTTTAATTGCAAGCAGTGCACCGTACACTGAAACATTTGGAGTGCTTATTTAACGTTAAACAAAGTGATACCCTTAAATTAATTATGTTTATTTTGTTTTTTATTTATTTTTATTAAATTTAAACTTACCCTATCTGTTAGCTGTTCCTCATTTCGCTTGCGTCGTGCAGGTGCACGTATAATGCGACCAGCATCTAGAGCGTCCATAGTGTTCAAATTCCTTTATTGCGTTTAGGATTAAATTATGCTAAAATGGGAGAAAAAAAAAAAATTATAAGAAATTGTATATTTACTTCAACTATTTTTGTAAATAATACGTAATTCTGAACTGCTGCATTTGCATTTTATTTTACAATTTATAAAAAATAATCTTTCAGTATTTTCAGGCACTAAAGTTACAATAATATTATTTTCTTAAACAAATATCAGTCAAGACACACACCCTTGCTCTTATAAGCACGCACTGCTTGCTAGGTTTGAGCACTAGCTAAATGACTGCTACTCGTTCCACAGCACGTTCGTATACCACTGTGGTTATGAACTCGGCTAAATTACAGTCCACAAATGATCTTATAAAATGATTATGCTCGTATAATAGACAGTTTAGCTTTGAGATACAATTCTAATTCTCGGGAGATTCTAATTTATTAAAACAATTATTAATTAATTATTATTATTCAATTGCATTAAGCTAAATACTCACATTTATTTACGATTCGCAGAGTTCCGCATTTTGCTAGGCATATGTAAATGATATCTTCACAAGTTTTTTTGGCAGTAACAATTCCGTTAAGTAGGTTTTGCTTATCCTTAATGGCAATATGTGTGTATGGAAGCAATAGTTGCAGTAGTTTATCAAAACTGTAAAACGAAAAAGAATGCAACAAAATTATTACTACAATATGACTTTGAAAATCTATCTTAAAGATACTTGTGTAAGGCAAAATCAATTTGAAATTCAACAAGCCAAAGAGTCTTTCAACAAAATGCATTTTTAAAATTGATTAGAAAAGCAAACCCTATTGAGTACCTCTTTCTCTTTCTCGTTTCCTTTGTCGTTGTTGGGATAACTTTGCCGTGCAGTTGCCTGAATAAAATATGAACTTCAAGCACACAAAATTGCTCAATGACAACAAAGGAAACTTTCGCTTGTCGCGTTGGATTTGTCGTCGTGGCTTTTCTTATATAATTTTAAAGTGAAGACAAAACCAAACTGAAAGCCGTCCACTTATTAGATGGTTAACCGCAATTGAGCTTGAAGGTTGATGAATAGTTCTATACTTAAGATATTACCATTAAAATATCAAATATTTGAAATACAAAATTAAAATAGTTTTATAACATATTTGTTGGGATTTGTGGAATATGAATAATATTTTTTATTTTCCATTTTCATAATAAAAACCTTTATTTTAGAATAAATGTTGGAGCTTTATCATTATATCATAATCATTTCTAAGATAAAAATTAAAAATTTAAGTATATCAGAGACATAAATTGTCTAAATTAATTCATTAATTCATAAAATATCTAATATTTGAATTACAAAATAAAAATAATTTTAATATGTATATATTTTTTGTGATTTGTGGAATGTGAATTAAGTTTTTATTTTTCATTTTCATAATAAAAACAATTATTTTATAATAAATGTTGAAATTTTATTATTATATCATAATTATTTCTTTGATAAAAATTTAAAATTCAAGCTTATCAGATAACATAAATTGTCTAAAATTAATTCATTCATTCAGATAGTATTTCTTGGATTTATTTTGCAACTCATTCCTGCATTAAACTGTTTAAAATGCCGACAGTTGACTCGGCTGAAAGCCAGCAAAGTATCTGCAGCCCATAAATGGACAGCAATCAGTCTGCTGACGTCTAGATTCAGATACAAGAAATGTAGATAGATTTGTGACGTCAGTTGAATGAATCACATGTGTTGGCAGTGATAAGAGGAAACTGCAAATGCAAATGCAAAACGTCGCTTATCAAAGCTCGTCTTTGTAACCTGTATTTTGTTTTAATTTCCAACACAAGGAAATACACTTAATTAATGCGCAAAGGTGTAACAATAAGCAACAACAACAACAACAATTGTTGAAGTACAACAACTAAAAGTAGAAGCAAACAATGTCTAAGTGATTACAAATACAAAGCGAGCGCATGAATCCAAAAAAGTGTGTGTGGCGGAAAAAGCGTGGAAAAGCAGCTGAAAAGCGCTTGCCACCTGCAACTGCAACAAACTCATAAAAGCAACATCGTCGTCGTTTTTTTTATTTGTTTTCCCCACGTTCGTCTTTTGCGATTGCAGAATTTTCCCTTTTGCATAACGCGAAAGATGCCAAAAGAGGCGCCAAGTTGCAGAACTGAATTGCAGATGAGCTGATGCAGCCGATGGCGGAAAATCCCCCCTTCCACCACACTCTTAGGAGTGGAAAACTGTTTGCAATTGCACAAAAAAATAAGAGTTGAATTAAAGCACCGGAAAATTCGCTCGATTGTTATTCTTTTTATGTAAAAATTAAGTTGATAAAGATGCTTCTTTGATTAAACTAAAAGAAATGTTCGAAATATTGTCAGCTTATAACATATAATTAAAATTATTTATTTATTTTTTACAATATTTTCCTATTTTTTTATTATTTTGTCTAGTAAAATAAAGCAAACATCTGGAAAGGGATATACATATGTAATTATATATAATTATTTACAATTGCAATCAAATAATATATTTATTTATTTGCAATTGGATTTGGAAAAGCAGTTCACAGCAGAAATATTCAGATTTTAAATTTATATTTGATAATCAGAGCTAATTTAACAATTAAAAGAAACTAAACATTTAAAAAATAATAACAAATAAACAAAGCAAACATTTGAGAAAATATATAATTATATAAAATTATTTACAATTGCAATAAAATAATGTATTCAATTTTAATTTGCAATACAGTTCAGAACACAATTATTTAGTTGTAAAAATATCACTAAATTATCAGATTTAATTTAACAATTAAATATAATTTTTTTTTTAAATTGTAAGCATAAGAAAAATGTTGACAAATTGAATTTTATAAATTTTTCAAATAATTAAAGTATTTTTTACGACAAAATCATAATAAAAACAAATTAAAGTTGAGCTCAAGTTATTATTTTTTTTATAATATAAATAGGTTGCATTGCAAAAGTTAAACAATAATTTAGTATCCAATATTGAGCTTGCTTTTATTATAAATATTAATCAAAGCCAACATATATTTGAAGTATAATCCATTTCTAAAAACCTCATAATTAACAAACTTTGAAATTGTGCAGCAATTAACGCTTAAGTCGTTAAAACCTTTTTGGGGTCAGTTCATTAGTTCATCAGTTTGTCGCTTTGCCATTTCGTCACTTTTACACTTTGCCAGTTCTCTAATGAAGACATTTCGCAAGCGAAAATTAAGCATTCAATGCAATTAGCATGCATTAAGATTAAATATGCATGTCGATATTGCAAACCTTTCACATGGAACACCGACTTTTTGACCTTCCTTAACCCCACTCCACCCCTCTGGTATTGGACAAAGTTCAAACGCCTTTACGCTTAATGCGACCCACTAAAAACAACAAAATTCAACTGCAAAAACGACACGTCTACTACAAAAAAGACAAAGAGAGATGCCAAATTGAGGCTGAGAATGGGGCAGGGCCAAGATTCGAAGCGGGCTGAGATTGGGAGGGGAGAGGGACAGACACAAAAACACAAAGCACAAGCCCCAGAAATTCGGGTCAATTGGCTCAGTGAAAGAATGAAAAATGAAAACTTGTTCTCAACTTGCTTGCTGACAATAATAACCGCAAGATACAAGAGAATCAGATAGACCGGCATTATAAAACCACACGGAATTGACCAAAGATAAAGAAAGAAAGACGGAGCAACAAAATAAACTCAATAAAGCAGAGTATAAGCTGCATGACATATGACTAAAAATATATATATAGAGTTGACAACGGATTAAAAACAATTAAAAAGTTATGCCATAAATTGTCACTGACAATTTTTTATTTTTTTTAAGAAAAAAGGAAGCAAGAAGTTGCACTTATTATAATTTTTTTGCAACATATCTTATTGAGTAGACTTTGTCATATCTGTTGAGAAATAAAGCTAACTGCGCCATATTGACAGTGACACTCTTGAGTTATTATTGTTTCTGTCAATAAGTTGCATTATTTATGACTTTGTCAATAGAATAAGTTATCTAAATGATATTGACAACAGCTATACAGAATGGCGATAAACAATTACGTTTTATTAAGTTGCTACAATTAATTCTTAAAATATAAAATATAAGATATATCTATATAATAACACATTTAATTTAACAACAAAAAAGTATGGTTTTTTAAACAAAATAAAAACAAAATATTGGCTGGAACTATTTTTGTAAAAATAAATAAAATGTCAAAGTTATTTTTATTATGTTTATGATTATTATTTAGCAATAATCGGTGCATTTTAACACTTTCTGTCTGATCTGCAATAGATTAATCTTTAAAATTGATTTGCATTAATCAAAGTATACTATATATCTTATATCTTATTAATAAATGATCTACAAATCATGAATATTTAGCTAGTTTTCTAGATAAGACTCCAAATCTACTTATATCTTATCTTATTGTATTGATTTGTCATCAATAAGTTTATTTATGCTTCTTATCTATTCCAAGATATCTTTTGCTAGAAATTCGATTCTGATCAAGAGATATCAAATTGTATTGAATTGCCATTTATCAGTCGATTAATTCCAAGAAATGCTTTGCAAAGATTCGACTCTTTCCATATCTAGAATTTGTAGGCAATGCTTGGCTGACTTTTCGAAATTTGTTTTCGTTTATAAATATTTGCAGTTAGTGTGAGGTGAGACAGCTGTGAATTCATCACGATGACAAAACTGTTTCCAAGGGCAACAACCCAATTGTTGTTGTTTTTGTTATTTTTATGACAAACTTTTGCTTACACTTTTTTTTTGGCAAGTTTTTCGCTGAGACTGCAAAAGTATCTGAAAGTCTCTGTAGATTTGTAGGGGGCGGGCGGCGGAAGTCGACACAATTCATGGATCATTTGGCAGAACAGCATTAAATATTGCCTATGAAAAGCAATATTTAATAGCAAAGAGAAGGGAGGAGATAGAGAGGGAGGAGAATACGCGAGAATGCAAATCGAGTTCAATGAATTTCTGTGTCAACAGTTTGCCATTTTTGACTTTAATTAACGCAATCGATGAACCCGAAATAAAATATATAAAAAATACTTTATTAAATGATGTGGAAAGTTGAAATTACTGTTTTATAAGCTTCCCCTTCGCTTATCTTGAGACTTGAGACTTCAGACTCTGTGGAAGCTGCCGCTTTCAACGCTCCAAACGCTGCACTAATGATTTTTCACAAGCGATCGAATGGGAAGAACGCAACACACTGTGCAACACAACAGTTTTACACTGCGCATTAAAAAAAATAAAAATTATCAATTAAATGTGGTCCAAGTAATACAAATATGAAAAACTTTTCAGAAAATGTATATCTTAATAGCTGAATATTGTAATAATATTAAATATTCATAATATGTAAAATTTTTATGAAAACAATATTTAAACGATACCTCATACGAATTGCGAAACTATTTAAAGGAATTTTAAAAAAGAAGAAAAAAACCAAGAATGCAATTTTAGGAATCCAAAATCGGGAAGATAAAATTTGGAATCATAAATTAGGAATTTCAACTAAGAAAAAAAAAATTAGAAATAAAAAAATTGGGAAAAGTATCTTTACTTTTTCTGTCATTGTTTAAATTCTTTTGAATAGTTATATACACTACTGGCCAAATAAATAAGTACACTCTTTTTATTACTATACAAGTTATTGTAAGTCAAGTTTTCACGGTAAAAAAAAATATTTGGCAAGGTCGTTTAAATTCCGTTTGAATGATGCAAAACTTTCCTTAACCCGTTAAGTACCCATTGAAAATTTCGAATTTATGTAAATGTCTACTTTTCAACTTTTTTCCTCGATTTTTTACAAAAAATGTTTTGAACAAAAAAATATTTCAAACAATTCTAGGAGTGACTGCAAAAAAAAAATTTTCAAAAACTTCTTCGCTTGTGTTTTTGAAATTTTTTTTAAAATTGCTTAAAAGACACTTATATTATGAAAAATACTAATTTTTGACTTCCTAATTTTGGATTTCTAATAACTGTATTCCTAACTTCGGATTCGCAACTTTGGATTCCTAATTATTCGATTCCTAATTTTGGATTCCAAATTTCTATTTCCGACTTTTCGTATTCTAAGTAACATTTTTTGACATTCGTATATAGAATGATTTAAACATACCTGTTAAATAATGATTAGTAATCATAATCATTAGTAATTAAATTATTTTTGTTTAAAAGTCGAACCAATGATTAAATTACGATTATTTTGGGTTTTGCCCAATTATCTAATGATTACGATTAGAAAAAATCAAAAAAAAAATCAAGAATTATTACGATTATTAAAATAATCGGAAAAAATAAAAAAAAATAAAAAAAAATAAAAAAAAAGACAAAATTTCTGATATCCAATTTTGTGACGAATAATATTAAGTTTTACATATAAATTATTTAAAACAAAATTTTGGCACTCGGCACATTGCGCTAAAATGTCTCAACTCTTCAGACCAAATAAAACTCACTCACTGTTTTGCGCAGTGCCGAATGCAAAAGTTTTGTTTTAAGCAATTTATATGTAAAACTTAATATTACTCGTCACAAAATTGGATATCAGAAATTTTGGGCATGAAACTGTTCATCACTAACTTTACCTCGTAAAGAGGTTTTTTTTATGGGATATCAGAAATTTTTGAATAAGACATCAGAAATTTTGAAACTGCAATATTTTTTGACAGTATAGCTTTTCAACTTTGATTATTGTTTGTACAAGCTAAAACAAATTGTCTGGCAACACTGGTCCCCTTTACAAACACACATGCCCAGCGCAAAAGCTATCAGCACTCTCAAGCTCTGGGTGCTAGGACACTTTGCTGCTGCTGTCCTATTCCCACTCTAAGTAAAATGTATATATTCAGCTTAACAGGTAATTTCCATTGCGCTGCAAGCAGTGCCTAAGAGCCCTTCGAAATACCTTTTCAACGATATATAGATCGCATCTGTAGCTTCTATCGTTTGGATGCTATGGGGGTTTCAATTTTAGCAGTTTTTAGCGATTTCCCGCTAAACTAGCGATTTTTCGAAAAAGTCGTAGAGCAAACGTTTCTAGATTTTTGAACAGGAACAAGTCCTCATTCAAACATTTAAGCTTAATTAACGATTTGATCCAAACAAAAAAACTGGCTGCTATGACACTTTGTTGCTGCTGCCCTATTCCAATTCAAAGTAAAACGTATATATTCAGTTAATAGGTTATATCTTCCAAGCCTATCGGTAAAATTTTTTGTGTCATATATCAAAAAACGCGAAATTTTACAAACTAAAACATATTGAAATTTAAAAAATATCGTTAGCGGCGTTTTCTCAAAAACCGCCAAAATGTGGGGGAAATTACATTATTTCACCTGTAGCAATTTACCTGTGTACTTAAGAAAAAAAGTTAAAAGGTATGCCTAACAGCCCTTCAAAATACCTTTTCAACGATATATAGATTCAATTCAATTTTAACGGTTTTTAGCGATTTCCCGCTAAACTAGCTATTTTTCGAAAAAGTCGTAGAACAAACGTTTCTAGATTTTTTCACAGGAACAAGTCCTCATTCAAACATTTAAGCTAAATCAACGATTTGATCCAAACAAACAAACAAACAAACAGACTGACTTTTCATCTCATTTTCGGAAGGCCCCTAAAAATTTCAAAATTAATTATCTTTCGAACCAGTTGTCCGATTTCGATGATCGAGGTGTCATTCGACGCGTATTTTTAATGAAAATTGTAAAAAATTCGACGAAAATTCAAAAAGGCTCCAACGGCCCCATTAGCTTCAATAATTTAAATTTTTTCCCTCCCACTTACACCTGTTTATCTCACGAACCAGGTGAGTTTCCAAAAGTCTTAGTATGCACATTTGTAAGTTAAGTTGATACCTTTCGATCGGTATATAACTCGACCTGATCGGACAGTCATAGCAAGTCTTCCATTCTTCCTGTGTATATATGACCACAAAAAAAAACCTCTTTACGAGGTAAAAGTCTAGTGACGAAAACATTTTCATGCCCCAAAATTTCTGATATCCAATTTTGTGACGAATAATATTAAGTTTTACATATAAATTATTTTAAGCAAAATTTTGGCACTCGGCACATTGCGCTAAAATGTATCAATTCTTCATACCAAATAAAACTCATTCACTGTTTTGCGCAGTGCCGAATGCAAAAATTTTGCTTAAAATAATTTATATGTAAAACTTAATATTATTCGTCACAAAATTGGATATCAGAAATTTTGGGGCATGAAAATGTTTTCGTCACTAGACTTTTACCTCGTA
Organism: Drosophila subquinaria; assembly: GCA_037043405.1. Lineage (NCBI taxonomy): Eukaryota > Metazoa > Arthropoda > Insecta > Diptera > Drosophilidae > Drosophila > Drosophila subquinaria. Next base: position 37,989 of record JBAMBL010000645.1, read on the forward strand.
AAGAGGTTTTTTTTTGTGGGATATCAGAAATTTTTGAATAAGACCTCAGAAATTTTGAAATTGCAATATTTTTGACAGTATAGCTTTGTCAACTTTGATTATTGTTTGTACAAGCTAAAGCAAATTGCCTGGCAACACAGGTCCCCTTTACAAACACACATGCCCAGCACAAAATCTAACAGCACTCTTCAACTCTGGCTGCTATGACACTTTGCAGCTGCTGTCCTATTCCCGTTCTAAGTAAAATGTATGTATTCAGCTAACAGGTAATTTCCGCATTAAGCTGCAAGCAGTGCAAAAAGCCCTTCGAAATACCTTTTCAACGATATATAGATCGCATCTGTAGCTTCTATCGTTTGGATGCTATGTTGGTTTAAATTTGAGGGGTTTTTAGCGATTTCCCGCTAAACTAGCGATTTTTCGCAAAAGTCGTAGAGCAAACGTTTCTAGATTTTTGAACAGGATCAAGTCCTCATTCAAACATTTAAGCTATCCAAACAAACAAACTGGCTGCTATGACACTTTGTTGCTGCTGCCCTATTTCAATTCAAAGTAAAACGTATATATTCAGTTAATAGGTTATATCTTCCAAACCTATCGGTAAAATTTTTTGTGTCATATATCAAAAAACGCGAAATTTTACAAACTAAAACATATTGAAATTTAAAAAAAATCGTTAGCGGCGTTTTCTCAAAAACCGCCAAAATGTGGGGGAAAATACCTTATTTCACCTGTAGCAATTTACCTATGTACTTTAGAAAAAAAGTTAAAAGGTATGCATAACAGCCCTTCAAAATACCTTTTCAACGATATATAGATCGCATCTGTAGCTTTTATCGTTTGACTGCTATAAGGGTTTTAATTTTAGCGGTTTTTAGCGATTTCCCGCTAAACTAGCTTTTTTTCGAAAAAGTCGTAGAACAAACGTTTCTAGATTTTTGATCGGGAACAAGTCCTCATTTAAACTTTTCAGCTAAATCAACGATTTGATCCAAACAAACACACAGACAGACTGACTTTTCATCTCATTTTCGGAAGGCCCCTAAAAATTTCAAAATTAATTATTTTTTGAACCAGTTGTCCGACTTTGATGATCGAGGTGTCATTCGACGCGTATTTTTGATGAGAATTGTAAAAAATTCATCGAAAATTCAAAAAGGCTCCAACGGCCCCATTAGCTCCAATAATTTAAATTTTTCCCCTCCCACTTACACCTGTTTATCTCACGAACCAGGTGAGTTTTCAAAAGTCTTAGTATGCACATTTGTAAGTTAGGTTGATACCTTTCGATCGGTATATAACTCGACCTGATCGGACAGTCATAGCAAATCTTCCATTCTTCCTGTGTATATATGCTAGTCGCCTTCGCACCCTTCGTGCTGCTTTCGTCACTAGCGCGGACTGCCGTCCGCAGTGATAGTCGCCTTCGCACCCTTCGTGCTGCTTTCGTCACTAGCGCGGACTGCCGTCCGCAATGATAATAAATATAATATCAACCATTAAAGTGTACTTCAAGTTCATAATCAAATATCAAGGCGTGAACTGCACGCTAACAAAAGTAAACAAGGCGACAAAAAATTAACATTACACTTGAATAATAAGAAATAAACAACCGAAATATTTACCGAAACGGTAAGTTTCATTTAGTAAATAGAAACACGCAACCACAATGTGGATCCTCATCCAACAGTAACACATTTTCACACGCGACAAAATTAAGACAGAAACAGAAAACAAACACATATATTTTAAAATTAACCCGACAATTCAGTACCAAAAGAAACCGAAAAACTATATTATACTGGTAGCGTACCAAACAATAATTTAGCGGAAAATACCTTAATGTAATCAAGAAACTTATCAAGATTAATTTATTCCATTTATCCTGTAATGTGACTCAAGCATTGTAGCTACGAGTCCTTAATTGGACGCAATGTAGAATATTAATCAAAATAATTGATACTCGTACTGAGATGTCTGTATTTATATTTATAGAACCGATTTATTACATTAAATACTGCGTATTGACGTTCCTTTTCTTAATAATAGATTTAGTAAGTCCAATTTTATATGGTTTCGAAGGTATTTTCATCCGTAACTTACTTGAGCTGCAATTCAGTATAATAAGGAACAATTTCATATTTATCTCATAAGTGTATCTAAAATTTGTTTCTTAGTTAGCTCTATCTCATGTCACTGATATTTCCTTCTGTCTATTAATAAACCATTATTTTTACATCGCAAATCTGTTGAAGTAAAAAACAAAAGCCGCAAGAACCGACAACACGCCGTGTGAGTGGCATATATGACACATGTCACGTGACGCCATAACACATAATTTTACCTTTTTTTGGCAGCACGGAAAAGAGATGGAGAACAAATAAAAGCGCGAGAGAGAAAATAACAAATAACACGGGTAATGACAGCAAGCACACGAGGGCAGGCCGAGATAGGCAGGAAGGCAGGCAAAGTAAGACATTTTGTGATAAGCGCACAGGATAACAAGCTGAACGTGACGAGCATGTATAAAGGGAGCAAGAAAAAATATATAAGCTGGTCGGCTCGTTGTGATATAAACAATGCCCAGAACTGTCGACGAACTAAAACTCGAACTCACGCACACTCACATGCGAAATGACAGCAAGTGTCAGAAAGCAAAACATTAAAAATTAAATATACTCGTAAGCATGGAGACTGAGTGCGAGTTCTTAATGTCGCGGATAATGCAAACGTAAAAAAAAAATTACCACCCTACCCAGAACACCTAATCCTTTCTACTCTTGTTTTCACAATCTGTCTACGACTCGACTTTCACTTTTCATGACTTAATTTTCGTCGGCATCTAGTCGCTTGAAAGGCGCACAGCTTAAAAAAGAAACAGACAAAAACACAGAAAACAAAAAAATAAAATAAAATAAGAGAAACAAACAAGAGGAAAAGAAGAGAATGGTCGTCGGCACACATAAAAACGAAAAGTTGCTGTAAAGGATTACAAAAGACAAAACGCACATTAAGGGTTCGGCACTTTTATTTCTGCTTTTTCACCATTCTCAAACTCTCGCGCTCTTTCGACTGCTCTAACCTTCTCACTCTCAGCTTAAAGTTATGCAAACTGCAACACAAAACAAAATGTAAATAATTTAACATTACGTATACGTATACGTATACGTATACGTAACATACGCCAAGTACGGGTAGTGTACTAGTGTAAGAGTATTAAAAAGGACATTCGCACATAAATCAGAAAAGTAACCAGTTATCAGGGAGATAACTGTCAATAGTTGTAATGTCCGGTACTTGAATCTGATAAAAATCAACAAAGAACCGCCACAAAATGTGAACACATTGAAAATACATAAATGATTAGCACAGGAGATTGCTGCTGGACACATTGGCAACAGGATGGCACACTTCAATGAATACCACAAAATGTTTATATCAATTTCACCAGTATATTTTTATCAGGTTGCTCGTATGAATCATCCGACAAGAATGCGCTTTGTAAAAGCTATTCATTCACTAAAAAAAAGTTTGTTTTTCCTTTCCAAAACGTATTTTTTTTTACTTTATACTGGATTTTTAAGCCTAGTGATAAATTTCAGTGTAGCAGCTCTGAAATAGATCGCTTAGACCATCACAGGTTTGGTTGGTTAGTCCAATAAATAAACATTAACTAATATTTACAATGTTATTTAGTCATTATGTCCAACGTTCTCACTTTTGGCCATTGGCCAAGCAACCAAAAGCCAAAGTCAACGCAAGCCTGCTCAGAAAATGAAGCAATTTTGGGCGAGTGCTAAGTTGTTTTACATAAACAATAGCTAGCTTGGAGCAGAGGAAATTATGGAGAATTGGGGAAAGAGAGGAGATTACTACGTAGGAGATTGATTCATATGCCGGGTCAAATGCAGCTTAGCTCGTTGGCATATTTTGCACGGCAATTTGGTTAGCTGTTTGGTTTGCCTTGGTAATATTTAGGCAATTTTAATGCAAACGCGTCCACAAACCATAAATAATTGAAAGCTGCAAGGACGTGCAAAAAATGTCGAGGTAATGGCAAGCTTAAAAAATAACGAAATACAGGCAAGAGGCAGTCAGCAGCCAGGCAGTCGAGTTGTTGTAGTGAAGCATGCGAAAGTGCCATTAAGGCTAATAGGCCCAAAAGGACCAGCAGAGAGACAGCTCCAGACAGAGAGCCAGAGACAGTTAGTCAGTCCATGAGTTGGTTGAGTTAGTTTTCAGCTAGCAGGCTAAATACCAGGGATGGCAAATCAAATATTTTAAAATTTAACATAAGGTGGGTCACCTTTTAGTTGATATGTCAACCATTCTTAAAGCCTTTTTAAAACAGTTGTGAAATATTAACAAGATTGTGGACTAAAAAATCTGTTCAATGCCAACATTTTAATTTTAACAGAAACTTTTTTACAGAAATGCTCGTGAGTGGAAGTATTAAGAACGAGAAAAAAATTTGAGTAAATACTTTTCAAAATTATTAGCTTATCAAATCAAGCAAATGCAATGTAAACATAAAAATTAACTAAATAATTTTTAGTCATGCTTGTGCATCACTAGTCCACAAGTTTAGCTATCAGCTCACAATAGAAGGCTGCAAATTTTCGGGGCAGCCCTGCAGCGGAACATAGTGTTAGCTGTTTTGTGTATTTCAACTAAAATTAGCCTTTTCATCTTATTTACGCCGTCGGCACTTTGCGGTACTTTAACGTCGCTTATCCTAATTGTGGTTGTTTTGTGTGTGAGTGTCCTTCGTAAGCCGCTACGTGAATCGTGCATAGAGCGTGTCCTGCCACGTTGGTCTGTTCTGTTTCTGCTTAAGTGTGGTTCTCTTTTTCTAAGTGTGTGTGTGTGCATAATTTTTTGGCATTTTGCCAGATAATTTTCTCGCCTGCTCAGCTGAACTCTATTCGAATCAACTCGACTTGCCGGTTTGTCCTGTCCGATCCTGTTGAAAAATGAATGTGTCCTGGCAGGTCTACAATATTTAGTACTGAATTCTTTCTTTAATTCTCCTCTCTTCTTTATTATATTTGCTTCTGCGCTTTGCCTTTCGGCATTTACGTTTTTATTATCTCTTTGTGCATACTCATGTTTATGCTTTCTGCTTTCTCTTTTCTTGTGGGTGTTTTGACATTCTTATTTATGATTAGCTATAAATTAAGTTGACATATTTTTAATGGTTATTAGCTGCGGTTTTAAGTAGATAGAAATCTGTGATATTCAAAACTCTCAATTACCCTTTGATTATTATTATGAAGCACAAATCAGGTACTATAAGCTAACAATTGGTTTATGGACTACTCCTTGAATCCAATGAAAAGAAAAAACATATTGGAAAAACAGTTGACTTCTTAGATCATTCTAGAAATAATGAATATAAATTCTATGACAAGCTTTATCATTTTGGCCGTTCTTCACATTTAATCCACAACATTTATTCAAGACGATTTGATTTATGGTGAATAAATACTTAACAGCACTCATTGCACTTTATTGCATAAATTTAAAATGTTATTTAAAAACGCAACGCTTGATTCTTACTGTGTTTTCAGCTAGCGTCAATTTGCGCACAGTCGTCAATATTTCGTTTTCCACATCAATTCAACCCACCTCCCACCCAATGGACTCCTCCATCAATGCCCCAAATCACGTTCACTCCTCGCTAGCACCATTTTGTCAACTTCTAATAAATTTGCAGCTGTGCGAGAAGGAAAATAAAATAAAAGTTGCCCAACGCAACGACAGCGAATCGCACTCTGAACAGAATTGGAATACTATAAAAAGGTGAAGGAGCGCCTAAGCAATGACAATGGCGACGATGGCGTCATTTTGTAAATCAAACAAGATTTAAGTGCACCGAGGCAACCAAAAGCCCGTGTAGGTGCCACCAACTGCCAGGAGGCAGCAGCACCGCACAAAATATTCATGAACACAACAGGCTCATAAATAAATTGCATCCCAAACGAAATGGAATGGAACTGAGCGTTTGGCATTCGCTGATGCAGCTGCTCCGGTTGTGCCACCGAAATGGGCACAAAGTGGTTGCGAGTGGCGTGAAAAACTTGAAAATATGCTAACATAAAGCAACCGAACGATGGAGCGAAAGTAGAGTGAGACTGATGGTTGGATGGAGATGGAGGTGCATGGAGATGGAGACCAAAATGCAGCATCAAGGTTTTATGAAGCTTTGATTTCGTGGAATTAGCAATGGGGAAACGTGGCGGCAGTAGCTGAGAGCAGCTTAAATAAGCTCCCACTATCATCATTATTTTGGCTCGTGTCTTGCAATATGTTACCATCTCTAGTTCCAGTTCGTCAGCTCTTCAGTTTGATATTTATTTTTCAGTCGGCAAGCGCTTTTTAATATCACCTAGAAAGATACAGAGGCTGGAGATGAGTGAGATTACGGATACGGTTTACGCTTTTAGAAATACATCATTCTGTCCGCAAAGTGCATTCGTAAATTATTTGTATTTGACAGCCAGAATAATTGAGCTTTAAATTGAGTCACATGGCAAGTGGGAAAGTGTCTCTAATTAATTTAAGCCATTAAATTGAATGTCTTTAATATGCAATTTGCAAAACTTACACGTCCTGCCAGACTAAAGGACGGCGACAAAAAGTCATGATATAAATTATTTCGAGAATCAATTACAACTAATAGCATAGACCACTTAAAATCAATTCAATTCACATGAACATCAGTCTGACAGAAACAGAGTCTGGGCCTGTGACTGAGATCGGAGAACTGAGAGCAGGACCCAGACAAAGGCAATCAGGATAACTTCAAGCCTCGTTGTGCGGCACAGATTGGTTCGAGTCAACCAGAGAAGCAATTTCGCACACGTACAGTGGCTCACAGCTTAAAGTATGCACCCTTGTTTTTGCTTTAACTGCTATGTTAGTCAAGTTATCACAATAAAAAATGAATGACACAAAACTTTTTTTAACCCATTGAGTACCCTTGGAAAATTTCGAATTTATGTAAAAGTCACTTTTCAAAACTTTTTTCCTCGATTTTTTCCAAAAAATGTTAATGCAAAAATAAGGGTGCATACTTTATGCTGTGAGCCACTGTATGTGACGATTTGAGCAAATGCATAATTGATTTTAATGCCCTGGCAATCTGATTTTGGCTTACCAGGCTTCAACCAACGAATAATCGATAGCTGGCAAATTAAACAGGTAAAGATGAACGTAAGAAATTAACATTTACACATACATATATATAAGATGGTTCACAATTCTGTAAAAGCAAATTTCAACCAAACAACGAAGAAAATTGCTCATTGATTTTTTTCTATCTTACATTATGTATTAATTAATTCTTAAAAGTTTTTAGAATTAATTAAACAGTGTAATACGTAATTTTAATAAATAATTTAACTAATTTCTGTAATACAAATATGTTAAGGTATATTATTGTGTTTTATAATTATCTCAATTTCAAAGTTTATTTATAAATATATACTTTTTGTCAGCTAAATTGGACAACTAAAAACAAACACAAGCAAAACAAAGTTCAATGTCAACTGCTTTCAATTTCGCTTTATAAATTGCTTCTCATTATAAACTGTGCCGACTGACGACCGTATGGATGTCTGTTATCTATCCTAAGCGCTCGTTATCTAAACTGCACTTTTATATTTATGAAATGCATAAGCAACGACAACAACAGCGGCAAAAATAACAAAAACAGGGAACAGTCCCCAGTATCCGTTTTACTAGTGACAAATGCGAACTTTTCATGCCGCAACAGTCGTCGCTGAGTTATTTAAGCTAAGCATGGATGGACATCAGAGGCAGACAGACGGATAGCCAGACCGAAGGACAAATGTCACGACAGACAAGTCCGGACTCTGGACAGGAAGACAGACAGCGACGCAGACAAAACTGTGTTCTCTCTCTCTCCCTCCATCTCTATATCTGTTTAGATCTCTCATTTTTTAGTCTCGTTTTTGGTGAGCAAACAATGGACGAGGGCTGCAAGTTGCAGAATGGGGAAGTGAGAAACAGGGATTGCACATCTGAGTGGCAGACAGTGTGCAAATGTCAACTCGTTGGAATTCAGACAAGTATATATAGTTTAGATATATAGAAAAATGTCAAGAGTGGAAATGCACATGCCAAATACATAATAACATATCTTGCAAATGATAATCCTACATTGTTTTAAATCATTTAATTAATTTTACAAATAAATAGAATTATAAGTGCGATTTTAAATGCATAGTTTTGAGTTTTCGAAAGTATGTTGCATATCAAAATTCCGATGTGATCTAACAATCTTTTCTTGATCGGATAAAAATATCTTAGACACAATTTTATAAAATTATAAAAACATTTGTGTGGATTCGATTATATGCTGTATGAAAATTGGTTTTCTCCTATTTTAAAAGTAATGCATATTTTTTTGGGTAAAATTAAATGTACACCGTTTATAAATACACGGACTCGTAAATATCAATCTTGACTTGGAAGATTTTGTAGACTCAATCGAAAAACATTAAGATAAATAGTCGTACTAAGTTTTAAAAAAAGAAATTAACATCTTACATATGTAGAGTATTGTGAAGCTCTGTATATGTCACATAAGTTAATTTTTACTCTGCATCATGTTGATTGCACCACCATTTGGATGACGAAAATGCAAACGCATTACTTTCAACAGTCGCAGAGACAAGTATGGTAGTTGGTGCTACTGCCCCACATCTCGACAATGCCCAGATTCTGGGTCTCAAATCTCTTCCTGCCCAAGCCCAGCTACCAACCGCAAAATATGCTCAACGCAGCGCAGTTTCTTAATTTAGTTTACTGCAAGTCGTCCTTTACCCAACTTAATGTGTTTTCGACGCCAGCTGCGAAACTAGAAATTAGTATTCATGCCCACAGTGTCATTTCCGCGACTGCGCGAGCAGTTCGCAAAACTTTTTCGAACCAGCCTTTGTGTGTTCACCACTGAGAAGAGATTGATATGCGTGCTACAAGAAACTGTATGTGGCTGATTATGAAGTGCTTCACAGTCAACAGTCTCTCTCTCTCCCTCTCACTATCCTTTCTCTCTCTTGTTCACCCACTCTCTCACAAGTTCAAAATTGCCAGAGCTCTTTTATATAAATCCTTAAGTATGACATTATTTGTCATATTTTAAGCTTGTTTCAGAAGTCGCGGGTGTGTTCTGAAAAACAGTTTCGACTTCAAATTTTTTTTTAATTTATTAAGATTTGTATAAAAAAAATGCTGGATCAGAAGCTTTAATATTGATTTATACTTCATAAATTTCCCAAATTCTTTATTTAATTAAATGGCTAACTCTTTTAAAAATAAAAACAATATTTAAACTATGAATTTGCAATTGTTATAACAACTTTTATTTCATGTAATAAAGCGTAACAGAATTCAGGATGAAATCATTTCCAGAATATTTGAAATCCATGCAACACTTCCTTTTGTGTCATTGACTCTGGCGGCGCTTAAAGGCAAAAATAAATGGTATAACTTAAGGCGCAAAACAATTGCAACTGAGTCTATTCCAATGCCAAAGTCGCAGTCGCATTCGCAGTCGACGTCGATGTCACTGACGCCACAACGAATTGCACTTACGACAAATTTTTGCGCCGAGTGTCAACCAAACAGAAATAAGCCTCAAATTGTGCCCAAGCTCAGTACTAGGAGCAGGGCGAGGGAAGAGGGACAGGGCCGTTGGAAGACAGGAGCAGGAAGTTGGAATATTTTGTACTTTATGCCAGCAAATTCTGTTGGCCAAGTGCCAAGTTTAACGCCGATGCAGCCGCACAGCATCGGCGATGGAGCATCAGCAGCCGCCGTTCTGTTCCTCCACACGTTGTACACGTTGGATGGAAGTAAATGCCGCTGGAGGAGGAGATTATTGTGGATAAAGTTATGTGGGCGTAGACCACACCCGGGGGCCAGTAGGTTGCATGTCGAATTTAGGCTTAGCGGGCAACGAGTTCAACTACTTCTCACACGGCTCCATAGTCCCGCGTCTGGCTCTGACTTAAGCGGCCTGGCATTAAAACAATGCAAATATGCCGTACAGAACAACAACAGCAGCGATCGTCGCCTTATTTTATTTGTTGGTGCCCAGTTGTGTAGGCGTGGCAGCCAAAATATTTTTGTGACTCAACGCCCCTTACACACCCCGGAAAAGAGAGAGGCGAGTAGTTCATGTGTCGTTTACAGGAGCCCAACGAATCGAACAATACCAACAAAGGGGAAAAATAGAATTCACGTTGCACTGAACAATTTTCAATTAGCAGCACCACGGGTGGAAATCTTAATGCGCTTTTCTTATTGAGCGTTATTTTCATTTACAGACACATAAATTCATGCGGCAAATTAAAAACAGCCAAATGAATAATTAAACATAAAAGTGATGCGAACAAAGGAAAAATGGGCATCTGAGCACCTTTTTTTATTTTAATACAAGTGAAGTTCACTTAGCCATGTGATTTGTAATCAAATATGAATTTTTTTCCATTTGGTTATTGTAAGGGCTGCATTTTTATTTCTTATTTATTTATCACCTTAGCTGAACAATGAAATAGGGTCAGAAATTTGTTCAACTAAAGTGCAAGCCTTGTAATGAACCCGAATTCTTATTTGAATGAGTTAATTAACGTAGTACCTATTTATCCAAGTTGAAGTACATACACATAAAAAATATCTCCAACAAGATAATACCAAAATAACTATAATTATTTGTATCACACTTCCTTAACTATAAAAAGTATTTGCAGAACATGTGCATTAATAATAAATAAATAAATGGCTTTAATAATTTAACACAATTTAACCCAATACCCAATGTACTAAACATGATGACGTGTAACACGTGTGTTTGGTTGAGTGTGTGCGTGCGTGTATGTGTGTGTGTGAGTCCGATCAAGACCCGCATGGGGCAGCAGTTGCTCGTCCCGCAACATGTTCGTCATGGCTTCTCTTGTGTGTGCCAGACATATTTGTATAGCTGCTTAGGCTTAAGAGTTGAACCAAAGTTTTGACCTTGAAAACCATACACACACACACATACAAAAAGTTAGATTCTTCGAGTGAAAGAGAAGGATGAAAAATGGCCATCGTTGGTTTGTGCTGCCTACTTTTTGGGCAGGCAACTTGTTTTTGGCTGTTCTTCTCGCTGCTTAGTTTGTGTTTAGCAGCTTCGACTTTTCGACTTAAAACTGAAGTTGCCCCACACACCCAAATACACACGTCGAGGGAGAACAAGGAGAAAAGTAAACAATACTCGAAATTTGAAATTGTAAATGTTTGCACAGCTCCATGAGCCCGAATCACAGAACCACCGCCAACTAGGCAACCACGCCGGGCATGACGCACACACACCCAGCAGCTCTCTCCTTCACCTCTTGATGTTCTCCCACTTGGAAAACCGAGGGCGTTGCCGCTGTGTTTAACTAAAGTTTCGTGCACTTGTGCAAATAGGAAAAGGATTTGAACGTCGTCGCCGTGAGCTTCTCCTGGTTGTGGTCCGTGCAGAAGCGGATTACAATCATAAGCGAAAATTAATGAATTATTTACCAGCAGCTTAGTTAAGCGCAAATGTCCCTCCCCTTCGCCCATCTAACCCGCAATGGCACAAAGGTGCGACCCCGTCTCACCCGCAGCTTCTCCACAATGTCAAAAGTTGTGCTTAAGTTAAATGCCTAGGCTCTTTTCCCCCTCAGAGACAGGGGACAGACCTTAAGCTGTTCAGCTGCTACCTGGTAATTAATTAGCCCAAGACATTTGTCAATATTATCTGGAACTCTTGTAAATGACACTACATTTTGCAATACATTCCGACATTAATTAAGGCGTTGAAAATAAAATTTCTTTATAACAAGCTTTTTTGATTTATCTCTGCAAAATGAGAGAACAATTTGATACATATCAAACTATCAGCAAAAATGGTTTGTTTGCTTTTACTCTATATGCTTTAAGCCATTTTAATTTGTAATTTTCTGTAGTACGTTGAAAGCTCTGGAGCAAATAACCAAAAATTCTAGTAGTAAAAATTTCAAAATTACTTATTGTATAATTGACCGTTATACTTTACTGAAAATATTGCTGGTTATGCTTTCTTATTAGTTAATATACACAATTAATTTATATGTACATTTGGGCTTAAAGTTTTAAGTGCACAAATTTCAACAGAGGAAAAAGCTATAAAATTACAGATATTTTTAAATTACCATTAAAGTAAAATGAAATTGTTGAATAAAGACATTGCACAATGGCGATAATTGCAAAAGTTTGTGTGTACAAGTGGAATGTGCAATACAACACATTATTCTGTATCACATTTCATTAGATTTATGCATTTCAAATCAGTTTGTTTGATTGCCCTCGCGGCTGCCCCATTGGGCTTTTCCCAAATCAGATGCGTTATTGAAAGCTGGTTTCTTCTTTTGCTTTGTGTATAGTTATTAATCAAATAATCAATTTCAAATGTCTAAATATCATATATTGTAATTCAATTCATTTTTTTTTGCTGAAGAAAACAACTTAAAGTCTTTTAAGTAAAGTTCTTGGTCAAAACTTTTGCAGGGTGAACATTTTTGGACCTTAATTAAGTTAGACATAATAATGCCCTTTAAAAGAAACGTCTATTGATGACCCAGCAAAGCGCGAGAAAGAAAGGGAGGGAGAGTCTGATGCATAGAATATAGTCTGTGGCAAGTTGCAATACCCACAGAAAGGTCGACAGGGAAAGAGGATACTAGAAAAGTTTGTTCTTTATTATGCAAAGCATGAAATATCAGTCCTGGCACGCTGACTATTCCTTTTAAGAGTGCAAATAAAGGCAAACACAGATAAATCCATTATATACGCACGTTTGCACTCACAAAGGCAACTGAGAAGAAGAGAGACTGTAAATGGAATAAAAAGTAAGATATTGAGCAACATTGCAAGCATTTAAAGCAGTATTTCTCTTGCATCTCGTATTATTTATGGACACATCACCAGCATTCGGGGTAATTAAAAGTGATTACAGCTCATTAAATGATAAAGGATCGTAGCACACGCATTGTAAGCACGAGAATGTGAGAATTTCGAGGCGGCTGCTTCATTAAAATGATAAACACGCACGCGATGCCAATGTCCTGGCCGCATGTCCTTGCCGCAAGCGGCTTGCAATTGCAGCCAATCCAACAATAACAACAACAACTTCCACCAACAACAAAACGGAGCAACAGCAGTTACAACAAGAGCAAGAAAAGCTCCTGGCGCACTTCCAACAATAAGCAACAATTTAAGCAGCCGCCAACGCTATTATCCTGCGCCAGGACATCACTGCCGTTTTTTGCTATGCAGGCAGGAAGACACTCAGTCAACCGGCCAAACAACCAAACCATCCGAACAAGCCGAGGAGGCAGTCAGGCAGGCACAAATTGTTTTTTACACATGTGCGCGCAACATATTAAATTGTAAACATGCATAAATGTTGTTTATTGAGCAGCTTCGAAACCAAACAAGAGAAAACAAAACTAGAAAGAATGAAGCAGAGGTGATTGTCTAAATAATACCCTACAATATTTTAATATCAATACATAATTGAAAGACAAGAGTATAAAAAAGGGATACAGATAATAATCAGGCCTGTTCCGGTTTTCACTTTTTATTTTATAGCATTCAGTGAAATGCATTTATTCACTTTCCATTAAGGCTAAGTATTTAAAAATGGTAATTTTTCACTTTATCGGACTTAAACTCATCACCTCAAAGTGAAATAAATTCGTAGAACTTCGCCGAAATGATATTAGAGCAGGTTAAAAAAATTCACTTCCGCAAAATCTTACCGAAAGTGAAAACCGGAACAGGCCTGAATATGTTTTTAAATCTACCCTACACTTATAATACCCTTTTTGTCCTTCGAAAATAGAGGATACAAATGGGCAAACAATTTGTCGAAGTAAGACTTCCACTCGAGTCGACTTGAATTCGACTACTTGGCAGGCAGTTGAGAGAAGACAACAAGAAACGACTATAGAGCGTGTGCCAAAAACAATTTAATGTTGTTTGATGACGTTCCGAGCGTGCTGTGTGCTCCTTGAGGCTTAGCGAAAGTGTATCCTGTCAAAGGATATTATGCAACGAAATTATTGTAGTTGGCACCAAACAAAAAAGTTTGCTGCAAATAAACAGAGGCTCTTCTGCAAATGCTGCTAGTAAGCTGCCAAAAGTCCTGCTGAGCCCTGCCCCAAGTGGCATGTGTGAAACGGCGCTGTGAATTCCATGAGGGGAATGGGGGACAGAGTCATAGAGGCGACAAATGAGCGCCGTATTAGCGTCACCAAAAGAGCGGCTGCCATTTAAATGCCCAACAGCACCAACAAGAAAACCGTTGTAATTATTTTGTGCACATTTTGTCAAGGATTAGCCCCAATGGCGGACAGGACAAATGCATGCCTAGGAGCTGAAGCCTCAACATGCAATTTAAAGGCCTTAAAACGCAAGCCAAAGAAAGAAAAAAAACAACAACAGCAATTTATGCGCAGCTCAAGAATACAAATATACAATTATGAGCATTTTAAGCTACTTAAAATTTGTCAAAGGTAAGCCTGAATGATGGGAAAAGCTTTCAAAAGGAAAACTGATTGAAGAAAGAGATCAACTTACATGATGTAAAATGTAATAAAATGAAACTAGTTCGTAAGCTGTAATTATGTTAAAGATTGTATACCGACTGAAGCTGCATGTTCTACGAGTAGAAGTTATTTATACTCGTCAGTAACAATTCATAATATTCAATATGAGACAACTTCGATAAATGAGAAATAGTAATACTTCAAATTAAAAAGCAATAAATGTAAATTAATTGTAGGAAATATAAACAGCAGCATAACAAATGCCTTTGAAGAAAGCTGTCCTCTTGGAAGGAAGCGCAAAGCAACAGATGCCCCTTGGTGGAACGATAGCCTCGAGAGGCTACGACTCACCACTCGGCACCTCTTCAACAGAGCGAAGAGAGACGGGTTATGGGACTCTTACCGTGAAAGCCTTACCTCCTATAACAAGGAGATCAGAAAGGCCAAGCGGAAGAACTATCGCGAATTCTGCGAAAGTATAGAAAGCACATCCGAAGGTGCCCGGTTCCATAGGGCACTTTCGAGACGCACGCCAGAGGCTAATTTAGCCCTGAAACGAAGGGATGACACCTTCACTAGCAGTAGTATAGAAAAACTAGAGCTATTGTTTGAGACACACTTCCCGGGAAGCACCCCGTTACAAGAAGACACAGTCGAAACAAGTAACATGTCTAGGCCAGTGTCTGCCGACTGGAAAATTGCTAAGTCGACAGTCACAACAGAACGATTACAATGGGCAATTGGCACTTTCCAGCCCTACAAATCGCCAGGCCTTGATATGATATCACCATCCTTCCTACAGCAGGGGCAGGATATACTCCTCCCCATCCTTAGGAAGGCAATGATAAGCAGCCTTGCACTCGGATACATACCGAGTGCGTGGCGTAGAGCTAGGGTGGTCTTCATCCCCAAAGCAGGGAAGAAAGATATCACCAGCCCCAAGTCCTTCAGACCCATCAGCTTGACATCGTTTTTGCTGAAAACGCTGGAAAAGCTGGTGGACCATAAGATAAGAAGTACTCTTCTAGTGCAGTCGCCGCTGCAACCAACGCAGCATGCGTACAGAGCAGGCCGATCCACGGACACGGCACTATATCAACTACACCGCACTTTAAGCACAGTAGTCGACAATAAGGAGGTGGCCATATGCGCCTTCCTGGACATAGAAGGTGCCTTCGACAACACATCTCACGATGCTGTCAAGGCTGCCCTGACCAGGAGGGGCCTAGACTCAACTACAGGCAGATGGATTTCCTCACTGCTGGGGTCTAGACAAGCCACGGCAACAGTCCAAGATAACACTGTTACTGTCACAACCACAAAAGGTTGTCCTCAAGGGGGTGTTTTGTCTCCTTTACTATGGAGTCTGTTAGTAGATGAACTACTCCAGAAACTTGCCGGCTATGGAATTCAATGTCAAGGCTACGCTGATGACATTGTCATCATAGCACGAGGCAAATTCGAAGAAACACTCTGTGACATTGTACAACTAGGTCTACGGATAACGAGCGACTGGTGTGGAGAGGTGGGCCTCAACCTCAACCCTGCCAAGACAGTCATCGTTCCCTTCACTAGGAAATACAAGCTGCAGAGAATGAGGCAAATAAGGCTATCAAATAGCATAATAGAAACAAGTAAGGAGGTTAAGTACCTAGGAGTCACTTTCGACAGTAAACTTAACTTCGGCCCCCATGTACAAAATGCGATAGCAAAGTGCACTCGAGCACTTTATGCCTGTCGCAGCATAGCCGGGAAATCATGGGGCACATCACCGAAGATTATTAGATGGCTATACCTTATGGTAGTCAGGCCAATGCTCACATATGGAGCAATAGCCTGGGGTGATAGAGCCCAACTCATCACCGTCAAGAAGCAGCTGTTAAGACTGCAACGGATGGCCTGCGTATGTATGACGGGGGCTATGAGCACCTGTCCGACAACGGCTATAGAAGTTTTAATGGAGCTCACGCCACTCCATGTATTCATTGAACTGCAACAAAGGGCGACTCTGTTAAGGATAGCACGAGAGGGGGTGGGAAGTATCCTTAGTCACAGAGACGCAGAATTTTTATCAGGTGATCTCCCCTTACTATTACAGCCAAGGGACGAAATGACTGCCGAGCTTATGTTCGAGCAGAATTTCAAAGTGAACCTGAGCAGCAAGAAGGACTGGACAACACTTGATGAAGTCCATCCAATGGGTCAACACACCATAAAATGGTACACCGATGGATCTCTTACAGACCAAGGCACAGGACTTGGAGTTGTAGGCCCTCGGATATCGTACCATGAATCTCTAGGAACATATACCAGCATCTTCCAGGCTGAGGTATGTGCAATAGGGAGGTGTGTTGATCTTAATCTCAAACGCAACTATCGGAATAGAGACATAGCCATTCTATCCGATAGTCAAGCAGCTCTCAATGCACTCAGCAAGGCGAAGATAACGTCTAAAGTAGTGCATGAGGTGCGGAAGAAGCTAAACCAACTGGGATCACATAATAGGATAACCCTAAGATGGATCCCAGGACACAGGGATTTAGCAGGAAACGAGGCAGCTGACAGACTAGCCAGAATGGGCGCATGCAGGCCCCTAATAGGTCCTGAACCGTTTTGTGGGATTGGAAGACACACAATCCGGGAATACCTACGAAAAGAAGAGAGGCGACTTCAGCAGTCGCACTGGAAGGAGACAACAGGTCTCAGACAAGCTAAATACCTCCTAGGTAGCTACAACCCAAAGCGGTTTAAGCAAGTAATCACATTGGGAAAGAATAGACTCAGAATACTCACCGGTCTTTTGACCGGGCATTGCAAACTGAGAAGTCACCTATCAAAGTTAGGAATAGTAAGCAGTGGAACCTGCCGGTTCTGCAATTGCGAGGAGGAATCCTCGATGCACATACTAGCAGAATGCACTGCTCTATGTAGACGTAGATGTCGTTTTCTAGGGAAACATGTCCTACAGAAGGAGGACATAGCAAACCTCAACCCGGTAAAAATTCTCGACTTCGTGCGAGAACTAGGGTTGACGGACGAGCTATAGGCTCAGAAGGGGGCACAATAGATCCAAAGGGTCGCAGTGCAGTTTTCCCCATTACAATAACTGTTAATATAAATTAATTTTAAAATATATTTTGAAAAACTTTGCTCCTAAACTTATTCATAAGCAGTATTGAAACTTATCTTTAATCCACTTATTTGTTAGCAATTTAACAAGATTTAACTTGATTTTATTAAAGTACTTTAAATTTTATATGTATACTAGGGGGCTCCGCCCCCTGCTCGCTTCGCTCGCCAACCCCCGCTCGCTTCGCTCGCAAAATTGAAAAGAAGGTCTTTTGTTGTCCAGCTTAACTAACTTAAACTGCTCACTTCGCTCGCCAACCCGCAGCTCGCTTCGCTCGCCAACCCGCAGCTCGCTTCGCTCGCAAAAATGTAATAGAACCTCTTTAGTTGTCCGGTTTAACAAATTAACACAATATAAGGGGGTCCGTCCCCTGCACGCTTTGCTCGCAAAATTGAAAAGAAGGTCCTTAGTAGTCCGCTTTAACAAATTTATATAATATAGCATTTTATGTAAAAAAAACGGAAATATTAAACTTCCGCTGTCCGCGGTTTCAATGTTTCTTCTTCCTTTGGCTAAAAGTCAGATTTAGTGATTTGGCGGGAAAAATCCAGATTTGGCGGGAAAAAGCTAAATTTGGCGGGAAAAAGCTAAATTTGAGGAAAATTCAAAAATTAGCAAGAAGAGTTAACGTGTGAGTTTTCTAAGAATATCTCATACAACAACAGAGTTTTTGATTCTAAAGGTTATTTTGCATCCGATTGTTCGTATGGCAGCTATATGATATAGTAATCCAAATTGGACCAAAGTTGGTCAGAATGTAGGAGACAGTTCCAAACATACAATCACTAAGTTTGGTTGAGATATCTAAAGAAACAAAATAGTTTTTCATACTAAAGGATATTTTGGATCCGATTGTTCCTATGGCAGCTATATGATATAGTGATCCAAATTGGACCAAAGTTGGTCAGAATGTAGGAGACAGTTCCAAACATACAATCACTGAGTTTGGTTGAGATATCTAAAGAAACAAAATAGTTTTTCATACTAAAGGATATTTTGCATCCGATTGTTCCTATGGCAGCTATATTATATAGTAACCCGACTTTGACCACAGTTGGCCAGAATGTTAGAGACAGCCCCAAACATACAATCTGTGAGTTTGGTTGAGATATCTTAAGAAACAAAGAAGTTTTTCATACTAAAGGTTATTTTGCATCCGATTGTTCCTATGGCAGCTATATGATATAGTCACCCGACTTTGACCAAATTTGGCCAGAGTGTTAAAGACAGCCCCAAACATATAATCTGTAAGTTTGGTTGAGATATCTTAAGAAACAAAAAAGTTTTTCATACTAAAGGTTATTTTGCATCCGATTGTTCCTATGGCAGCTATATGATATAGTCATCCGACTTTGACCAAATTTGGTCAGAGTGTTAAAAACAGCCCCAAACATATATTCTGTAAGTTTGGTTGAGATATCTTAAGAAACAAAAAAGTTTTTCATACTAAAGGTTATTTTGCATCCGATTGTTCCTATGGCAGCTATATGATATAGTCACCCGACTTTGACCGAATTTGGCCATAGTGTTAAAGACAGCCCCAAACATATAATCTGTAAGTTTGGTTGAGATATCTTAAGAAACAAAAAAGTTTTTCATACTAAAGGTTATTTTGCATCCGATTGTTCCTATGGCAGCTATATGATATAGTCATCCGACTTTGACCAAATTTGGTCAGAATGTTGTAGACAGCCCCAAACATATAATCTGTGAGTTTGGTTGAGATATCTTAAGAAACAAAAAAGTTTTTCATACTAAAGGTTATTTTGCATCCGATTGTTCCTATGGCAGCTATATGATATAGTCATCCGACTTTGACCAAATTTGGTCAGAATGTTGTAGACAGCCCCAAACATATAATCTGTGAGTTTAGTTGAGATATCTCAAGAAACAAAAAGTTTTTCATAATAAGCAATTCTGTGACCTTTGACCTTGATTTTGACCCACTTACAGGTCGAATTTCGCAAAACGCCGTCTTATTGCACGATGAAATTATCTCACCTATGTTGTGTGAAAATTTCAGCTTTCTATCTTTTACCGTTTGGGCTGCACGTTGATTCTCAGTCAGTCAGTCAGTGAGTCAGTCAGTGAGTCAGTCAGTGAGTCAGTCAGTGAGTCAGTCAGTCAGGACAAAGAGTTTTATATATATAGATAATATCTGCTTTAAGCAAATTGCAAGACAAAGTTTTTGGTTATTTTGCATTTGCAGCTACAAAACTAACAACCTACAAAACAGCAACAATGCCAACAACAAGAAAATCAGCCTGAAATGGCAACAAATACAACAACTACAACAATAACACCCGTTGTAATAATTCTGGCAGCAGAAGCAACAACAGAAAAAGCTGCCTGGAAAACTTAGCCTGCAACTTTTTCCTCATATGTGTGAGATTCTGTGAATGTGTGCGTGTGTGTGTGTGAGTATTACAAAAGCCGCATGCTAGCAGGCAAGTATGTATGTGAATATGTGTATGCGTGTGCGATAATGCAATTGTAATTGTGGTTGTAAATGTGCATTTGCATTTGCTACAAACACTTCTCACATTGTTGTTGCTGCGGCAAATTTAAACAATTTGCACATTGTTAACATTTATTTATTACTGTCGTAACAATTTGTGGTCACTGTGTGTGTGTGTGTGCGCGTAAGAGTTTGTTAGTTAAATTATCTTTCGCAGACAGTTGCCATAAATCTTGCATCCTTTTCTCTCTAATCAGTCGCATCGTCGCACCCCCAACTTTAAATGATAAAGTGCATTTGCATCAAATGAGAATCAACACATAACTCTCTCTCCCTCTCTTTCTCTCTTTTTCTCCCTCTGACAAACATACATCGCATATATCAATGACAACAGATTGTGCCGAAAAATCATTGCGTTGGGAATAGCGTACGATATGTATGTTTAACTGTGTGTGGGTGTGTGTGCGAGTCACTCTACATATACATACTTATACACATACGTACGTATGTATTTTCCTATTTATTTATCAAACAATGTGCAGCTGTTGCATTTCCCATACGCATTTTCCACGTATTTTGAACTTAATGCCAAACTTAATGTCCTCCTCTAACTCCATCACGACACTCCTATGTGTGTGTGTCTAGGTGTGAGTGTGAGTGTGAATGTGTAAGTTTCTTGAGTTCAAAAATAGCAGCCAGCAGCAGTTGGAAGTCAGCATTTCATTTCGCATTGTTCAGATGGCTGCAATTTTGCTTTGCTTATAGCATAAGGTGAGCTCAAAGTATGCAGTGAATTTTTGGTTATAAACCTAACTGCAACCACTTAGAATTTGGCAATGAAATGCAGCTCCAAAACTTATAGACTAGGCACAAAATTCCCAGCGGGCAAAAGACTAAAATCATTGTTTGTGAACCTTTAAAGTATGCAAATGATTTTGTGTAGCCAAAATATGTGTATTTAATTAAATGAGTAAAATGAAACATCGTTTTTCAAACATAATAAACTTTGTTTTAAACAAAGTTAGATAAAGTATCATTGAAATTAAAGAAGAAATGATTTTCGGCCAGGAAATGCTTGATAGGATTTCCGTAAATAAGTTTTAAAAATGGACAGATTTATTTTCAAAACTCGACATTGTCGCTTGTGTCTTCGATAGTTTATTGACTCTAGTTATTTCTGACATCAATAAAATGTTAAATACGCATGTACATGCGATTTGATAATATAGGCATATAGACTTAGCTTATTATTAATTAATCATAGTGAAAACATTGAATATGTTGGCAACTCTTATTACGATTTACGGTTTTTATTATAATCAACGAGTGTGAAACAAGTTCAGCTTAATTTTAAGTCATTTTATAACAGCGCCAATATTTGTCCATGGCACGCAACAAGACATTACCGAGTGGGAGTTATTTCCATTCCCTGTGCCAACGCGAAAAGTGCAAAAAGTGTATTATAATTATGGCAAACGGCAAAAGCCTTTTATTCGTACACAGGGTGCCTCATAGTCTATCTTGTTTTACCGGTTCTTTCCTAAAAGCATGACAGACAAATTAAATGGCACCTTTCGATAATGCAGTTGACGTCGAATTCGCTGTCGCGTTGCTTTATTTTAGCGGACTTTATACACAGACTTGAACTTTCCGCATTTTAATAATTAATTGTTATTGTTGTCTGTGTTTGTTTTTCACAGGTGCAACAACAAACAATCGGGTTGATTCCTTCTTAAGAAATGCACGGCCGTAAAAATTCGTGCATTAAATATGTTCAATGTACATTGTATATTCTTATAAACTTAATAACAAAGCCGTTGACTTTTCTGGTACTGACGTTAATTTATTTACTGCAACGCTTGCCAAATGGCAGTTCCTCTCCCCCGTCCCCATTCACTTTCCATACACCCTTGCCAAAGAAATCCTTTTACAAAACCGCAAGCAATGCGCGCTCTGCACTTTTGCACATTCATAGCATTTTATTTATTGTATGATTCAACAATTTACGTAAGTTGGACGACGCGAATATGAAATTATCCTTTTGTGTGGCCAACCCAACCAACTCGACGTTGCGCCAAGGAAGTTGACAATAAGAACACGTACACACGCCTATAATGCATTTTAATGGTAGCCTTAAAACATTTTATTAATGCAATGCCAAAGTACCTGGCTGAGTCACTTTGCCGGCCCCTTGGCAAGTTGTCGCTTACGTATTTATGCATACTTAATATGAATTAAGGTTTGCTTATAAGCCATTCTCTATAAGTTAGGTTGAATTCTTTAAAAGGCAACTATTTATTTGAGATATGTCACAGATATTAATTAAAAGTTATTAAGCTATTAACTACCTCCCATGCCGATCATTTTATACAAATCTATAGCTGAGTGAAAAGGCAATATGGAGCAGATATTGAGGAAGCAGACAATTAGAAAGCTGACTTTTTAGGATGGTAACATTTATACTCACACATACTCGTACAGCTTGAGTGCATATTAAAAACGGAATGTAGCAATTTACTTCAATTTTCGTTACATCTACGTGTGCATATTGCCAAAACACTTTCAGTTTAAGGCAAACGGAAGTTTGATAAAGTCGCAAATGAAATGCTCTGCAGAACGAAGTATCGATACTAGCCGACAATTTATAGGTTTGGTGCTTTCACCTTCACGCACGATTTTAGTGCGGAAATGTAGAGCAGAAATGTATAAATGTATAAAAAGTGCTTTAAACTTTCAGAAGTATAATTTTTTAATCGCAACAAGTTTAAACATTTTTTATTTATAACATATTTTATTTTTATTATTGTGATTATTATTCTCCTTGTCATACATATCGTTCTAATCATTGAGTGGAAAATGATTTGTTATTTTTCTGAAAAAATAATAACATGATAACTTTGATAAGTTATCAAAAATAGCAACTGTGTGTGACACAGCTTGAGCTAAAAAATCATAACTGATGCATTTCGAGAAGAGCATTTTGCTTACAAAAGTAGTCTCAAGAAGGAAATGAGTAGTTAAATGACAAGCGATTCAAAACCCAGCAAACAATTTTAATCGCCAGAGAGTCTCAGGCGACTCGCCTAAAAGTTTCAGGCGACATCGCCTTCTAATCGCTTTTTGATCTCCTTTTGTTAGAGAGTGAGCCACTTCCGCGACACTTCGGGAAGACTCTTTTGCAAGTCTTCTAAAAGACTCTTCCACGACTCTCCTTAGAAGAGTCGCGAAAGTGGCTCTTTCTAAAAAAAAAAATTTATTTTTTTTTTTTGTATTATTAAGACGCGCTTCTGCGAGGTAGCCAAAGAAGCTTTCTTTGTTGGTCCACGAATTTGTCACAGCAGATTATGTAACAACAGTTGTAGCACAACAGGGGAATTCGAACCTCGGAATTTAAAGTTCGGAGTCGGCAACTCTAACTAGTGAGCTACGGGATCAACAATTTAGTCTACTAGAAAAAATCTGAATTAAATTGCTCTAGACTTGGAGCTCATTTTTGTTTTTTGGTCTCGCTAAACAATCGCCTGGAAAGATTCGTCTTCCAAAAGACTTGTGCGCGACTCGCAGAAGACTTTGCCACATTACTTTTTTTCTATTTATAGCTTTCTATCGCTAAACAATCGCCTGGAAGATTCATCTTCTATTAAACTCCTGCGCGAATCGCAGAAGACTCTTTTTGGCGATGGGCGACTGTATAATCACCCAAATGTTTGCTGGGGTATAAAATATAAACCAGAGCTCGCAAATAACAGTTAACACTTATTTCTTTTTCGATCTGTTCACTGAAAAAACAGAAAAAAACTAAAACCTAGAAGATTTCTCACTGAGAGAAACACTTACTTCTTTTCGTTTGTGCTCTCTGCTCAGTATTTTCCATTTAGAAAATAAATTCTTTCTGTATACTATTAACAGTTAAAAAAAGACTTTTTAGCTAGTGCTCCCGGAATAACTGTTAGCAAATGAGGAAAACACAAAAGTGTTAGTCAAAAGTGTCTTTTTAATATATATTCCGGTATGTGAATGATGCAGCTGTATCATTCCTAAAGTTTTTACAATATCAGATTAGCATTCCGATTTATTTAATTTGTCATCGTATTTAAAAAAAGAATGAGTTTTGTCTTTTGGACGACCCATTTTTTTCTCCAGACGAAACAGTTTTTGAATGACACAGCCATAAGGAAACAAAATTAAATGTTATTTCTTGACTGATAATCCTACTGAGAAAAAAACAGAAATTAATGTTTTGTGTATATCCCTTTTATCGTTCTGTCAGCTAATAACTGTTATTTTCCGACACACTGAAAGTGTTAACTGTTATTTGCGAGCTCTGATATAAACATAGTATACACACAGATGCAGGGCACTCAGTCACACTTTTACACATACATAGACAAACTCGTTACATTTATTTTTGCCAAGAATCTGCTCAATCGATATTTAATTTTCCTGAATTTTGTGCTTATTGGCAGCAGACACACATACACTGATACACAGATATATATGTATGTAACCTAAATAGGTTTACGGCAGCTTAAAAATCTAAAATGCAAAAATCGTTTATTTGCTCAAGAACCGTTAAAATATACAAGCTGAAGGGCATTGGTGGAACAAGACTTTGGCTTTGGGCCGCTGCAAAAAGTCAAACATGGCCATTTGTTGCAGGTTTTAATTTCAGTTGATTGCATTGCATAGAGAGAAGCAACCAGCTTGCTACCTCCAATGCCATTGACAAAGAATTGTTGTAGATATTTGGACGTGCAGTCGAGTGCAAAGGAAGGAGAGAGAGTTGACAGATGGTCCGACAGATCCAACGACTGTGCGGCATCTGCACTGAGACATATGTAGAATTCACACATACACTCACACTCACACACATGGAGCAAAACATACAAAAATTATAAGGATATACGCTACGTGCTGTCAATAAATAAAACAGTTCCGTGTAGTCCTGGCAGGAGCAGTTGCAAGTAACACACAAGTCTTGGCTTAGCCCATACGAAGGAAACTTGCTCGATTTAATACAAATGCGCTTAGGTGTAGGCAAGAGCTATGGGAGTAAATAACGGTGACCCAGAAAATGGCTGCTGTGTGGGATTTGTGCCAAGCTACGTTTTAGGTCTTCGTTGCAGCAACAGCTGCTGATGCATCTGCCACAGCTGTGCTTACAAATAAAGTTATCGCATTTGTCGGGTTATCAATTTGTAATAATTTTCGTATTTTCTCCTTAACTGGTTATGTAATTGAAAGACATTACATCAAATGACTTTGAAACTATTTATTTATTCAGATTCAAATATTAAAAGCACTGATTTTGGTAAATATCGTATATATTTTATTAATTTTTATTTATTGATATAATAAAGCAAAACAGTGCTACCTTAAATTAAAAACAATATGTTATATATGTATATTACAAAATTAAAGTAATGAAAGTTTATACAAAACAACAATCAAATATTATAATAAATAAAATCTTTTAAATTTAATAATACTGGTATTAATTATATTTTAATTATAGGGTGTTACAGTGCCGTTCACACACATTTTTTCAGGTGAGAAGCCAAAGGTACGTAGTTGTGTCATGACGCAGTCACTTCAGACTTGTTCAGCGTTCTGTTCCTTGAAATTTACTCTATCGCGTAGGTCTGGAAAGAAAAAAAAAAAACAAGAAACTATAGTCAGTAATGATATAAGTATTTATCTGATATTATTTATATTCGATAAGCTGGAAAGCGTACTACCGTACATTTTAATCTACTGAGCATCAAGGTTGTCAAAACTAAGACCATTTATGTTCTTAGAAAAGTTAACAAAAAATATGAGTACTTAAATGTATTAAAAAATAATGGAAAAACTTAAAACTTAGCTAAATTGAATATAAAGTGCGGTAAACCAAACTTTTATTATTTTAATTTTAGAATAGTTCTTTATAAAATAAAATATCCCTCGTCACACGTTGCTATAAAAACTTCCATTACTTATTTAGATAAGAACCAACTGCTAATGTATAACAGATTGCCATTGTTACTGTTAAATAACAGAGTCACTGTTAATCTATGTATTTTATGGTGAATAGTAGCACTTCTGTCTACTATGTATCGTCTTACAGAATGTGGATGCTGCCTTTCTTTCCCATCTCTCTATTCTCCACATTCGCTAGTGTATCCGCTTAAATAAATATGCAGGACATTTTATATGTTTTTAAATAACAGTAGAGGTTACATTTCATAAAGTGCGTCTGTCTGTCCTGTCGTTCTGAATATGTAATGATGACACGAAATGAGTGCAGTTTAATCACGCACACATTACTTACACAAATCGACCGACATTTGCGGTTTGCCTGGACAACTTCATGACCGCCCAAAAGAAATGGAGTAAAAATAAGAGCTTGAACATTTTACTATAAATTTTCTGTCTGTCAATAATTTGAACAAATTTTTGAAACTACGGCCAAACTGTCTAACCTTTGTAATAAATAGTTTAACTAAACCACAAAAGGCCAGGATAAAAACGAGAGAAAGAAGAATAATGGAATACATGCAAGCCAATGTAGAAAATAAATGTAAAGAAATCAGTGCCAATGCCCAAAGGATGCCACAAAACAAGCAGCACGAAATCGGGACCAGAACCTCAATTGGACAAAGGTCTGGCCTTGGGCTTGGGCGCTGCCAATTTTATGGCCACTCACGCAATTTTACCCCTGTCCCCCCGATAGTCCCATAACGATGTCCGTGTGTTTGTGTGGGTTGTAGGTGGTGTACGCTAAATATGTGTGTATTGGTGTGCGTGTAAATCAGGCAAAAGACAAAAGACAGGAGTGAAAAATGGCCAACTATTCGGCATTGAGTCACAAGAGGGACCACACTGGGCCGGGCAATTAGATTAGAGCCCGAAGCGTTAAGCAGTTAAGCTAGCCAACAACCGGCTACACAACTGCCAATTGCCATTTGTCGGTTGTGCCACAGTTTGAGGCATGACGTCAGTCAATGAATCGTTTGGACGACACTGTGAAGCGGCAAATGAAGTGCAAAAATGACTGGCAGAAATGCGGCCAGCAGAAATGTTTATGTGAGAACTAAGACGAAGCGGCAGACAAATTGCATACTGCTAGGGTTTGAGATATTTATAGCCACTCCTCTGCCAGTTCTCTGCCAACAGTCGCCAGAGAGACTTGACAGGCAATTTGGCAAGCAGAACTCGCAAAGCGTAACTAACATTTATATTTGTCGCCAGGAGTGCCGTCTAAACAAACAAATGTCACACATAACACGACGACGATGGGAACGACTGCCAGACGACTTTGAGGTTTCGCCCCTTTATGGGAAACTCCTGCCTGAATCCTGCGCCTTTTGGCTCCCATGCAAATCAGCGTGGCGACGCGATGTTGAGGCCTGCCCCGCTCCTCCCTACTCTACTTTTTGACTGTACTGAATGAAAAACAAAATGCTCAATTTGATAAATATTACAACTAACTGCCACTACAACAACAGAGGCTTTTGTGGCACACAAAAGAATGCGGGAAACAATTTTCAAACGCTCCTTAGATTAAATAACTGAAGTAACCATAAATACGGAGAAAACGCATAAGTGTAAGTTGTAAAGCTGCAACTGTTTAATTTGACAACAAAAAATGTAAACTGAAGGTGAAAAGCAGTCAAACATCGCTATGGTGTAGAAATTAAAAATTAAAAGGCATGTCGATTAATGAAATTATAATCGGGATGTAACGCATTTAAGAGTACCCATTATAAATGGGCAAACAATTATTTTCGATAAATTGCGAGTATGCGATGTGGTAAATTTGTGCTTGACACAGGTAAACTAGTTAATAGTTTAAGATTTTTAAGAAATATTCATAAAGGTTTAATAACCTCTTTTCCTCTTCATCTATCTTCATGAAATTTTAAATACTATTCAAAATTCGTAGCACAATTTATTTAGGTGTAATGTCATGATTTATAGACGACAAAAGTATATTTTAAAAATCCCCCAATAGTCCCCCAAGAACACCAAGCTCTGTTGTTGTTTATCGAAGATTAAAATAGCTGAAAAACAACAACAGGAAGACCTTAACCAAAGTGGTGCTCGTGTGGTGGTAATAATATTCCCCAAGGCATACAACTGCCAGCTATTGAACTTTTCTGGCAAACGCCGAATAACTAAATAAAAGTCGTTCACTTAAAAACAGAACCAGACCCCAAATACCAACTACAACAATCCGATCACTTGTAACTCAAATGCAACAGCAGCCGCAAAAAAGACAATTTGATATACGATATAAAAGCACAAAACAAAATTGAGCAGCGGCAGTTTGACCAACCTTGTTTGGAACTTTATTGGGTTTTATGTTCGTCTTGTTTTAGGGGCAATCAATTGCCCAAGCAAATTAAAATTCAAATACATTTGCATGCTAGTTTAAAAAACAAAGGAAAGCAGTGAGAAATTAAATGAAATCAATTTTCGGTTTGCGATTTTTAAACAAAAGTGAAAAATATATATTTTCAGAAGGAAATCGAAAAGAATCACTGCGGACGGCAGTCCGCGCTAGTGACGAAAGCAGCACGAAGTGTGCGAAAGCGACTAGCATATATACAGAGGAAGAATGGAAAATTTGCTATGACTGTCCGATCGGGTCGAGCTATACATCGAAAGGTATCAATTTAACTTACAAATGTCCATACTAAGACTTTAGGAAACTCACCCAGTTCGTGAGAAAAACAAGTGTAAGTGGGAGGGGCAAAATTTAAATAATTGGAGCAAATGGGGCCGTTGGAGCCTTTTTTATTTATGTTTTTACTATTCTAATCAAATACGCATCGAATGACACCTTGATCATCAAAATCCGATCACTGGTTCAAAAGATAATTAATTTTGAAATTTTTGGTGCCCTTCTCAAAACGAGATGAAAAGTCAGTCTGTTTGTTTGTCTGTTTGTTAGTATCAAATCGTTGATTTAGCTCAAAAGTTTGAATGAGGACTTTTTTCCGATCAAAAATCTAGAAACGTTTGTTCTACGACTTTTTCGAAAAATCGCTAGTTTAGCGGGAAATCGCTAAAACCCGCTAAAATTAAAAACCCCCATAGTGTCCAAACCATAAAAGCTACAGATATGATCTATATGTCGTTTAAAGGGCTCTTAAGCATACCTTCGAACTTTTTTTCTAAAGTACACAGGTAAAAAGCTACAGGTCAAATAAGGTAATTTTTTCCACATTTTGGCGGTTTTCAAAAAAACGCCGCTAACGATTTTTTTTAATTTTCAATATGTTTGTAAAATTTAGCGTTTTTTGATATATCATACATAAAGTTTTGTTAATTGGTTTGGAAGATATAACCTATTAACTGAATATATACGATTAACTTTGAATGGGAATAGGACAGCAGCAGCAAAGTGTCATAGCAGCCAGAGTTGAAGAGTGCTGATAGCTTTTGCGCTGGGCATGTGTGTTTGTAAAGGGGACCAGTGTTGCCAGACAGTTTGTTTAAATGTACAAACAATAAACAAAGTTGAAAAAGCTATACTGTCAAAAAATATTGCAATTTCAAAATTTCTGATGTCTTATTCCAAAATTTCTGATATCCCATAAAAAAACCTCTTTACAAGGTAAAAGTCTAGTGACGAAACCATTTTCTTGCTCCAAAATTTCTGATATCCAATTTTGTGACGAATAATATTAAGTCTTACATATAAATTATTTTAAACAAAATTTTTGCATACGGCACTGCGCAAAACAGTGAGTTCTATTTGGTATGAAGAATTGAGACATTTTAGCGCAATGTGCCGAGTGCCAAAATTTTGTTTAAAATAATTTATATGTAAAACTTAATATTATTCGCCACAAAATTGGATATCAGAAATTTTGGGGCATGAAAATGTTTTCGTCACCAGACTTTTACCACGTAAAGAGGTTTTTTTATGGGATATTACACATACGCACAGTGTACAGTCACACCCCCAACATACAACTGCCGTTGCTGTAGTGCAATGCAAAATTGTACGGCATGTTTGATGTATAAATCCCTCAACTGAAATAGATTTACGTCACTGGCAGCCTGCCCCAGTCTCTTTCCCTCTCACTCGCTTTCTTTCTGTATATCTCTCGACAGTGGCAATTTATTTGCAAATATTTTTCAGCATACAAAATATGTAATCCTCTCTTCTGGCCCCGTCTGGGCTGAAATTGTGCAGCAGTTGTTAGCTTTTTTCCTTTTATAGTTTTATTTTCCTTAGAATTGTTTTGGCCATTTCCATTTATGCCTGGGCTTAAACTCGGACTTTAGCTTGCTGCCCAATAAAATTACTCATACGCCACGTTGCTGGAATTTCCATAAAATTTAATGTCAAACCAACAATATCTAAAAATGAACACAATTGCAGCAGGCTTGTCTCTTCAACCCGTTTAACCTGTTGTCCTGCCTGTCTGCACATGAGCCCCTCTGATGTCCTGCCACACAATTGCAGCACCATTGACTAATCTCGCTTTTGATTTTCCATAGACATTAGCATTCACATAATACTCACACACACAGGTTGGCACATCGATAAGCCGCTTTGGACTGTGGAAAATATGATAATAGTTGCGACACATGCACGGCAATGACATTCGCCCAGCTGGACACTAATTCGACAGACGCAGTTGGGAGCAAGGCAATCTACTTGTCGTTCCCTTTGGTGCGTTGCCTGATGAGTTGTCACATGTCGTCGCTCATCTCCCAACTTCTGTCGAGCTGATACCGCTTTGTGCCTAAGTGCCTGGCTACCAAGCTGTCTCTCAAATAGTCTGCCTGTCTACCAAAAACAGCTGCCGCACTAAAAACTATTGAGTTGATATTATGCAAAGTTTGGCAGCAAATATTTTTTAATTAAAAGCATTTGCACAAGCATCGCTTGAGCCAACTGGCCGCATAGCTTGTTAAATGTTAAAAACACGTCTCACTGATTCGCCAAAAGGGAAGTTGGACTGCAGAGGAAATGCAGAGTGGACAACGGCAAAAAAAAGAGTTGGCATTTGCAAAAATTTATCTAGCAAAGATTCGATTGTGTAACTTTTTTTTCTATGATTTGCAGTTCTCTGAACAGTAGAAGAAGGTAGTAGAAGAGCATGTAGAATAGTAAAAACATGCCGCATTTACATTCATTTATTTTCATTTACTGGCATGTTGATCATACGCCACGTTGTCTGTGCCAATGACAACACTATGTTGCTGTCAGACTTGAAATTATATTTAATTTAGCGTGATCTTAAATTAAACAAATTATTTATTATTATTTACAATTGCTGACAGTCAAAATTATGTATCTACTCTTACAAAGTTAAAAATCGTAATCACTCGAATAATAGTTTAACTACGGAGTACTCGCAATTAAAATAGGTTAACAAATAAGTGAATAATGAATTTCTCAAAAAACATAAGAAAATGAGAAATATTTTAGTAATCGTTGTGATAAATAAAATAAAAACTGTTTTCTTTTATTTATTTAATGATTATTATCATAAGATACATCATAATTTCCTTTAATAAACTCGACTAATTGTCTGCTCTGAATAATATTTCTTCCCATTGTGCATCTTAAGTGTTCTGTGAATGATAAATTATGCACATTCCAACAAAGAAAGAGTAAAAAAATGTCCCCTTTTGGTAAATATTTATGGAAGTGGACAAGTAAACAAAACACATAGCGAAAAAAAAGGCCAAAATGTTGCCCAACTATCCGCCTCTTTATAGAAAAGTACATAAAAAACGAGAAGGGTACATAAAAACCAACAAAAGTCTGGCCTAAAGCGACAGGACACAACACGATATGGTTAGTACAAGCGACAGACTGTTGACTGGGCCATGTGCTGCCTCAAGGCAATCTGGGAACGATGAAGAGAGCTCAACATCAACAACAACAACTTGTCCATTTATAGCGCTTCATTTTAAACACCAAACACTCAGCAAACTTAGAAATGGTACGCATCACTTGGCTTGATTTTTAATTGTACAGAGACCCAATGGGACTCACAGCATGCACCAGCGGAAAGAGTGCTAAGAGGAGGAAGCGACAGGGAACTATGCAGGGAAAGAGTCAGAGCTGGAGACTGATTCTCAGTTCAGCGGTTCATCCTTGTTCAACAGCTTGTCTGACTGTATGCCAGACAGTCGTAGGCCTTTTGAAGCATAAAGATAACTTAAGTTGTCCCCACGGGAGTAAAAAGAGAGCAAAGTTCAGCTGCAAAACCGACAACTCAAGCGACGACGGAGGCGGCAAACAAATGACACTGAAGTTCACCTTTTTATGCCAAGAGGGTCGACTTTGTGACCGGGACTGGGACTCGACCGAGGGACTCTGCCCCGGAATCCCCCAACGCTTGCATAATAAAGTAACTCAAGTACGCTTTGCAGTGAAAGCCTTTGTAGCGGACTGTCACTGTGAGGAATGAGTTTAACTCTACGGTCGACTCTACGGTTGGTTGGGTGTATTCCTCTCCTTTAACTCTCGAGTTCAGCAAAACATTAAAGAAATTATAAGTATAACGACGTATCTGGTCACGTACATATGTGCAAGTGTGAGTTCGTTTACTTGGCAGACAATTAAAAATTCCATTTTTGGCGCTTAAAGCATTGCACATGAGCAAATTACATGTTGGCCTTTGTCTGGGGCCAAAGAGAAAGCCGTATGTGAGGAGGCTTTGTGTGGTTAATGAAATGGCCAGCACTGTGTGTGTTTAAATGGAGTGGGACAAGGGTAAGAGCCTTTGTTCTGCCAACAAATTAAATCAGAGAGGAAGCTAATTATTACATCATTAAAGTTAAATATGCGTCTAAATATTTTTATTTTTATGATTTTATTTCATTCATTGTGTCATTTATATTCAAAATAAAAGATAGGATGCGATTTTTAAATTAAACACCTGAGAAAATAATTCAAAAAATAATTTATTTTAATACAAACTTTATTACTAATATTTTGTTTTTCTGTTTTAAAAATTGCAAAATTTTAATTTTAATGTAGTAATACTTCACTTATCTGTCAGTATACAAAATTTTTGAAAGCATTTGCTACCATCTTTAAAATTATAGCTAGAATAAAATAAACTTAAATTGCAACAGTTTCTTAGTTGAATTTAATTTGCTTTCGTTGGTTTATTATTACTTTTGTAAGCCGCAAATATGCTCAAAATTCCGCCGAGAAATCCACAATTGCAATCCTTAAAGCCGCGCAGTATTAACATTGAACGGCCACTACTCAGAAGAAGGCTCAATCTTATAAAGGTGCCCTACGTTATGCCACACAAGCCCACAAGATCCGAGGAAATTGCCAAAGTGACGGCCGAGCTAAATGAAAGATTGGTTACTCTCCAGGCTCGGGTGGCTGAATGGAAGGCCATGAAAGATGAATATTGAATGATGAACGGGGTCATAGAATCAACTAATTTTTAATCGAGTAAAAGTAATTACAGCGGGAAATGAGCCTCAAATTACTAATATGGTGAAATTTATGTTAATCAAATGCTTTCATATGCTCAATTCAATATATATTAACAAATCACAATTGCAGTTTTATATTATTCTTAAAGAACGGCAATTCCAATACCAAAAAGTTTAATTTTATGAGACTAGAAATAAGTTTTTCCAAGCTTTCGTCTAATTGAAATTTAATTTTTGTTTTAGTTCTTCATAGTCACTCACAAATCGGCAATTAAATATAATAACTCGCAATTCACAACAAAATGCGTTTAAATCAATTCAAAGCGGTCAAATCATTTAGTGAGTTCATTTAATTGTCTGGCCACATTTCACAAACGTTGGCCATTTTAATGCTTCATGTTGTGACCATGGCACATGGCGTTGCAATGCAGGCTGATTAAATGGTATGCTTTGGACTGAAAATCGCATAATTGATTTAAATTGCACACGCAGTGCGAAAACAACAACGGGCTGAACTCGATATCAGCGCAATTCCCACTGGTGAAGTGCGTTCGCTTATCGCATAAAGATAATGAATGGCATAATGAAGGGGCCCGGTTTGCCAAACTGTTGATTTGGCGTGGCATTCAGGCATGTCCACATGGCGTATGTGCAATATGCCAAGCCTATACAAATAGAGCCGTAGTCTATAATTATGCACGCCCATTTTTTTGGAACAAAAGCGGGTTGGGGGAACAACAGAGTATTGATTGAACGCCAAATCACTTAACCCAATTCGAAGCCATTGGCAAGAACTTGGCAGTATGATAGAAGAGGCATTTCTTCATGCGCTTCTTTCTGCCGCAATCGAAGCTGACAAATGGTCGATTGGCAGCTTAATGGCAGCCACGCTTTCCGCTTTGGCAGCAGCCAAGCAGTCAGATGAATAGAAAGACCAGAAACTGAGACTTCCTAACTTGCAGCGGGGCTAAGAAACATGCTAAATGGTGAAATGCTTTAGTGAGACAGCAGCTGCTACAGCAATTTCTGCTGCCCCGTTTTGAATGCTATATAAATTTTAATTTCCTCTGCCTGGCGGCTGGCCAAAGCCAAAGCCAAATCCAAAGCCAAATCCAAAGTCGAAGCCAAAATAGAAGCCAAAGTAAAACATCTTCAAATTGAAACCAGAATGGCAGTGGAGAAGCCCCAAAGTGATAGCTGCTGCTTCTCTATTCGGTGGCTTGGGCAACAATTGTTGCTGATTTAACACAAAATGCAGCCAATCTGCTATTTTGATTCAAATTGGGAAAGGGGATGTCGCTTTGGGTATTTGTTAAAGTTTCTGTGTGTGTCTTTGTGGTCTGGCTTGTCTGGCTTGGAAAAGTGATCAGCAATGATTCGAAGGAGAATGTATGCCGAGATAACTTGGCGTATACATAATATACATTAGCGCCTGTGCAGGAGTCAAGTCTCATTTATTACAAGCTATACATATTGAATGGATTTTTATGTTAGCTAATTTAATTTAATCTAGTTTGCATATAAACATAAACCTACATCTTACTATTAATAATATACATGTTACTTACTTATTGTGTAATATTATTAGAAAATAAAATTAATTTAAAAAAACATTGTGTTTATTTTTATTTGATTCAAAATGTTAATTCGTCCCATAAGTATTCAAATAAAAAAAATCAATATAAAATAATATGCTAGTTATAAAATGTAGTTAATTAATTCGCATATTTAATATATTTACACTACGGTTGGTATGAAAAAGAAAGGAATGAAAGAAAGAGCGCTTGACTTTTTAATGCCTCCTGCTGAAAATCGCACAAAACTTGGATAAAACTTGCATTTAGCTAATATACTGCCGTATACTTAATTTTTCGAGGAGTTTAACACTAAGTTGTGTAGAAACTTTTATGTGTTGAAAAACTTTTAATGCTCATATGTTTATCGGCTTTATTTTATCTTTGCAGTCTTGTAGCTGACCGCACATAAAACAAACTTTGCGGTTACTTAATGAAGCTGAAAAATTGCCTTGGCTTTCTATTTTATTTGCACTCGTTCTCGCTTTTACCTCTTGCTCACATTTCATAATGTATGGTATGGTATCTCTTTCTTTTGCATTTTTTCCTGCTGTTTTTCGTAATTTTCTAGTCGGTTTTTACTGCTTTCACAACCACAGCCACATTTTAAGCGCCTCGTCGGTTGGGTGGGCAAAGGAAGCCCACATGAACATATCAGCATCAGCCTCAGCTCTGCCATTTGCCCTCTATTTATCCTGAGTGACTGTCTGAGTTGTGTCGGGGCTGCCATTAAAAAGCAACCCACTCGACTCTCGACTCATGACTCTCTCTCTATACACAACTTGAGCAAGAGCAAACTCCTCAACCTGGAGGAACTTTCGAGTCACTTTTGCAGTCTCTCGCGCAGTCATACCCACAGTCTGTTTCCCAGTCCTCAACTGTGCGACTTTCCCACTTTATCAGTCCAATTTTCATTTGAGTTTTTTGCAACATTTCATTTTTAGCTGCTGAATTTTTGCATATCGTTTCTTGGTCATCAAGTTTTCTAAATGGTCTCTTACTGCTTATTAAGTGGGCAACTCGATGCTGATGAGACCCGTGCGTGTAATAAAGTCAACCTTTCAATATGCAAAAATTAATTAAGACGGCGTCTCCTGTGTGTGTGTGTCATCCCATAAATAATTGCCGCTGATTTGTTGATGTCGGCGGCTAGTCGACGCCGCGAACTGGACTTCGTCGTAGCTGTAAGTGAATTCCAAACAGTCCGCCATTTTTGCCACTTCATTCATCTGTCTTAAGTGCTTACATTTACACATATACACACATTGTGTGTTGTCCTGTTTCGTCTGGCTCCATGCAAAGTGCAAGAGTATTGTGTGCTTTGCTAATTGGCACTCTTCAACCCCAGCCCCAACCGCATCATGTCTCTTCAGGTCTCTCCTTGGTCTGGCCCTGTGATTGATTTGTTTGGCTTAAGCTATACGCGCGTGAAGCTCACGATAAAAGGTGTAAAATTAATTAGTCACTGCTCCGAAAGGGAATTTACCAGAAATATTCGTATTCGTTTCGAATCCTTGTATCCTTGTTACTCACATCTGCGACTTACTTGTAAAGCGGCGTCAGTCTGTGTCGCCTGTCTGTCTGTCTGTCTGTCTGCCAGTGTTGACCCCAACACCTATTCTTTTCACTGTCGCTGTCTTTTGTGCATTGCTTATAAATAAATGAATGAGTGTAGATTACGTAGCCGCCCCATTGGCGTGGCCAATTAATTGCAGTCACAGCAAATCGTCGGCCATTTGTAGTGGCCACCCGCCACATTTTATTTGCTACACTTTCATTGAAAGTCTTTAGAATTTAACTTTTAATTCAGCTACCCTTTCGCCTCTCAACAATTGTCAATTGATTTTATACGAGTATCTCGAAACTTTGCCATTTCATCTGCTCACCAAATAAACGCAAACTTGCTGTAAAAAATTATTGACACGCCGCCAAACAACAAGTAGCGAGTTGCCACCACTTGCGAACTGAGCTTGAAGTGAGAAAAACTATACTCGTATATTTGACCACACAGCCACAGCGACACGATAAACATTTTATTTCTGAACTACCGCGTTAAAGGACGCATGGAACTGTCATCCCCATTCTGGTCGATGTGGTCAGCAGATGGGGCAGATAATTCTCTGACAAGTCGCCATCGTTGTTGTTGCCTCTAAAAACTACCAAACAACAATTTCTGCTTTGCCACTAGAAAGTTTACTGTTGTTTATTGTGTACAATAACGAGTTTGTATCCTGATTAAAGGCTGACTGTAAATACTGAAAAGCTCAGTATTTCGCTATACTTGAAGAATTCGGCTTAATTTAAAGATAGTAGCTTAGAATTTGGAAATTTGAATTTTATTCTCGTGATGTTGAATGTTAACTTAAATTCAATTAATTTTGATCGTTAAATGAAACATTGTTGGGACAACCAACAATAGCTAGATGTTTGATTTTAAATTGCAGAATTATTTTTATAATAATTAATTAAAATATATTTAATTTGTAAATACCCTAAGCATTAATATTTTTGACTGATCGTTCCTATGTTAGCTCGTTCCAATTTGTTCAACAGATCAAGAATATATTTCCTTCTGCAAAGGCATAAAATGCATAAAACAGGACAGGAAAACATATGTAAATATCTTAAGTCTTAAGTCTTAACTCTTCTTAAAAATACGCACTCCACCTTATTCGGTTTTTTTCTTTACCTTTCTGATACAAGTCAAGCTCTTCATTTAATAACCCTCAAATGTTTGGAACGCCTACAAAAGCCGCAGGCCTCTTGCCGCCACTTTCTGACATTCATTGTGTAGCGGAAGACGCCTAGACGGTCTCCCGCACGCAATAAATCAATCAATATCCTGTCTAAATATATGGTGGACTTTTGCCAGTCTGCCTAAGTCTCCCAGTTTGTTTGTGAGTGCGATGACGTCGACATCGATTTTAAGACCAAAAAGTCTAACGTCTGCATGCTCAAGCCCGCCTGCCTTTTCGTTATTTAGCAGACGATTTCTGTATTTTGCTTTTTTCGTATTTTTCCTGTTCTTACGCTGGGGACATTGATAAACATGTGCCCCCATGAACTTTTCAGTTGTCTTTTGTTTACCGCAATGTTTGCTTCAGCCTGAACTTTGTATTTGTGATCAGTGCTTAGATTTTGCATTGTCTTGTGTTCTTTTCGACTTGTTTTCTCACTGGCAAACGCCACTCAAGCAGGATATTATTGTGTGAGCCTTAAGTCTTTTATTTTTCATTCAGAGTGTGCTTTAAATCAAATGTCATGTGTAGTCAATCTAAGTCTAAGTGGTGAGGACAAAAAAATATTTCTCAATGT
The DNA here is from genome assembly GCA_037043405.1 of Drosophila subquinaria. Lineage (NCBI taxonomy): Eukaryota > Metazoa > Arthropoda > Insecta > Diptera > Drosophilidae > Drosophila > Drosophila subquinaria. Next base: position 76,503 of record JBAMBL010000645.1, read on the forward strand.
CCTTAGCAAATCCATGGAGAAAAACAAGGATTGAACTTTTTTCATATGTGTGAATCAAAAGTGAGCATACGTGTATCTCAATGGAGGATGATTAATGGGACAAAAACTAAAGAGATTTGGAGATTAATTTTTAAAATCTTTTGAGAAAATAATCTTTAATTATTTGCTCACTTATTTCATGAATACACATTTTCAAGCTAAGTCAATTTGCATTAAACCGAGTTTCTTCAGTTTCGTTTAGCTTATTTGCATGGCAATATCTTAAAGCAATTGTGTGTGCACAACAATGACGCACCTGCATGAGCACGATTCGTACTTAATTCCCACATCATCAACAATCGACAACACATGAGCCACATTTTTGGCATACAAACGGAATAAAATTCGGGTCACACAAATGGCAAATATGCATAACGGCCTAAACCAAAACTATGCCCCAAGGTCCATCTGCCCAATGCCACGCCTCCCACTTCACCCAGTCTGAACTATCTACTTCAAGTATCTGACAAGCCCAAGATAAAAACAAAAAACCTGAAGAAGCGATAACAAAACAATATAGAAATACAAAGAATTTCTGGCACAAGGCCAAGTCGAAGGAACGAATCACTGCGGACGGCAGTCCGCGCTAGTGACGAAAGCAGCACGAAGTGTGCGAAAGCGACTAGCATATATACACAGGAAGAATGGAAAATTTGCTATGACTGCCCGATCAGGTCGAGCTATATACCGATCGAAAGGTATCAATTAACAAATGTTTGTGCCGAATGCCAAAATTTTGTTTAAAATAATTTATGTGTAAAACTTAATCCCACAAAAAAAACCTCTTTACGAGGTAAGAGTCTAGTGACGAAAATATTTTCATGCCCCAAAATTGCTGATATCCAATTTTGTGACGAATAATATTAAGTTTTACATATAAATTATTTTAAGCAAAATTTTGGCACTCGGCACATTGCGCTAAAATGTATCAATTCTTCATACCAAATAAAACTCATTCACTGTTTTGCGCAGTGCCGAATGCAAAAATATTGCTTAAAATAATTTATATGTAAAACTTAATATTATTCGTCACAAAATTGGATATCAGCAATTTTGGGGCATGAAAATATTTTCGTCACTAGACTTTTACCTCGTAAAGAGGTTTTTTTTGTGGGATATCAGAAATTTTTGAATGAGACCTCAGAAATTTTGAAATTGCAATATTTTTTGACAGTATATGTAGCTTTGTCAACTTTGATTATTGTTTGTACAAGCTAAAGCAAATTGTCTGGCAACACTGGTCCCCTTTACAAACACACATGCCCAGCGCAAAAGCTATCAGCACTCTTAAACTCTGGGTGCTATGACACTTTGCTGCTGCTATCCTATTCCCATTCTAAGTAAAATGTATGTATTCAGCTAACAGGTAATTTCCGCATTACGCTGCAAGCAGTGCAAAAAGCCCTTCGAAATACCTTTTCAACGATATATAGATCGCATCTGTAGCTTCTATCGTTTGGATGCTATGGTGGTTTCAATTTTAGCGGTTTTTAGCGATTTCCCGCTAAACTAGCGATTTTTCGCAAAAGTCGTAGAGCAAACGTTTCTAGATTTTTGAACAGGAACAAGTCCTCATTCAAACATTTAAGCTATCCAAACAAACAAACTGGCTGCTATAACACTTTGTTGCTGCTGCCCTATTCCAATTCAAAGTAAAACGTATATATTCAGTTAATAGGTTATATCTTCCAAACCTATCGGTAAAATTTTTTGTGTCATATATCAAAAAACGCGAAATTTTACAATCTAAAACATATTGAAATTTAAAAAAAATCGTTAGCGGCGTTTTCTCAAAAAACCGCTAAAATATGGGGGAAAATACCTTATGTCACCTGTAGCAATTTACCTATGTACTTTAGAAAAAAAGTAAAAAGGTATGCATAACAGCCCTTTAAAATACCTTTTCAACGATATATAGATCGCATCTGTAGCTTTTATCGTTTGACTGCTATAAGGGTTTTAATTTTAGCGGTTTTTAGCGATTTCCCGCTAAACTAGCTTTTTTCGAAAAAGTCGTAGAGCAAACGTTTCTAGATTTTTGATCGGGAACAAGTCCTCATTCAAACTTTTAAGCTAAATCAACGCTTTGATACAAACAAACAAACAAACAAACAGACAAACATACTGACTTTTCATCTCATTTTCAGAAGGCCCCTAAAAATTTCAAAATTAATTATTTTTTGAACCAGTTGTCCGATTTTGATGATCGAGGTGTCATTCGACGCGTATTTTTGATGAGAATTGTAAAAAATTCAACGAAAATTCAAAAAGGCTCCAACGGCCCCATTAGCTCCTATAATTTAAATTTTGCCCCTCCCACTTACACCTGTTTATCTCACGAACCAGGTGAGTTTTCAAAAGTCTTAGTATGCACACTTGTAAGTTTAATTGATACCTTTCGATCGGTATATAACTCGACCTGATCGGACAGTCATAGCAAATCTTCCATTCTTCCTGTGTATATATGCTAGTCGCCTTCGCACCCTTCGTGCTGCTTTCGTCACTAGCGCGGACTGCCGTCCGCAGTGATATTATTCGTCACAAAATTGGATATCAGAAATTTTGGGGCATGAAAATGTTTTCGTCACTAGACTTTTACCTCGTAAAGAGGTTTTTTTATGGTATAGGAAAACAGGAGGCAAAACATAAAATATTCTGAGGCCGAACTTAGCTGAGGGAAGAACCTAAGGAGGGGGATTTCCAACAAAACAAAAGAATTACTAAGTATTTTGTATTGTTTTCAATTGTTTGTAGGCAGCCAAGCATAAATATGATATTGATGAGGATGCATGTTCAGTTAGTGTAAATCCTAAGAGACTGCGAGCCAGGCATATGTGTTGGCATTTCCTTAACCTGCTGCTCTTGCTTCCTATTCTTTCTGTTTTTGGTTTCAGGAATTTAAGGTTAGGCCTTTAAAACGTATTGAAAGAGAGAGAAAATAATTTTGCTGTTAAACCGCATGCAAGCAGCGAATGCATCCAAGCAAAACGTGAGGCAACATTTCTAATAGCCCTATAGAGACTCCATAGGGAAAATCAGTGGAAAGAACTAGAAGGCATATCCAAGAATTCGGCGTTGTCGACGCTGTCGAGGTTTGATTTATTGCCCGGCCACACACTCACGACACTGTGTCTTTGGGTTAGCTCCACTTGACACTCGCCACTTTGTGGGGCTAAAATCAGCGTAAGTTGATTGAACTCTGCATAATTTAGTACAACGAGCAGACAGCTGATCCACACAAAACGTAGACAAGGACTAAGGGACCAAGGGCGATGACGATGACGATGACGATGACGATGACGATGACGATGACGATGACGACATTGCCTCAGTTCAAGTGCAACGGCGCCGACGTCGACCTCGCCTTTGGCTGTTGACTGCAGTCATTAGCCAAATCGTGCAAGCTTGCTTATAAAGAAATCTCAAGTAAGCATTAAGTCATGAGGTCGAGCACCTTACATAACAAGTGTCAAATGGTTAAAGTGGAGTTGATTCAGTACTGAAATTAGACAAGCTCTGCAAAATATTTAAATTGAGCGTTAAGGAATAATAATATGAATATGAAAACAGAAGCTTAAGATTTGATAAAGAAAAGAAAAAAATAGAACTAAATTTGTCTTTCTTGAAGTCGTAGAAAGGAAACAATTACTTTTGTGTTTAATGAAAGTGTTGTTATGTTATGTGCCAATTTCAGCATTAAAAAGAAATTGTAAAATTCAAGAATGATGAAGAGAAAATGTGAAATTTTTGAGATGAATTTGAATTTTTTGGCAGATTAATGTGCTTGTGCCAGAATTTAAAATAATATTTTTTAATACGTCGTTAAATAAATTCTAACTTTAACCATTTTGCGGAGCTGCACAATATTGTACTAAAATTCACAGCATTTCATAGTTTGCCCTTAAAATTCTTGCAAGTAACGTAAACTCTTGGCGCCCACTACGTTAACTTTTGTGCGACGCAATGCCGCGGCAATCGATCACTGGTCGTTAATAAAACACAGGCAACGGCTTCTAAGCTCGGTGTCAACTTGAAGTCCAAACTAAACCCGAACTGACTTCAACAATTATTCTGGGCACCTGCAACGAGCAGGTGAGTGCGTGAAAGCAGAGAAGGAAAAACAGAACAAAGAGTGTTCAACTTCAGTTTTTATAGGCGTAAAGCGACCCTGATATTTACAGCGTTGCAACACAAATAATATTGATTCTGCAGGGCACCCCAGTGCGCAAGAATCGCGTATGAGCTATGAATACCAGTGCTTGTTTGCCTACAAAGTTGGCAGACCACGCCCTCTCCCACCAGTAAGCCGCCCACTATTGCCAACTAGCTTAGCTAGCAAACTTAAAAAAAACTCGATTAAATATGCTCGCACGCACGGTTCCTTAGCTTTGTCAAATGCAATTTCTATACACACACAAGCACACGAAATTTAAATGGAATATCAGGTCTATTATTAGACTCCATGCAGACGCATATTAATATATTTTCTTTCGACAATTTTTTCAAATTAAATATTTACACTAATAAGTGACCGCAGCTTATAGTTGAAAATATTTAAAAAAAAAATGGATGCAAAGATTCGAGAAGTATCCAAATATGTACACTTAACTATTATTAAAATATATAAAACTAGTGTGTCAAAGTTTCCAATACTTTTAATAAAAACAAATAATTCACAAAACTCCCGTTTTCAGTTGTCCACATTAAATGCAAGTCCAAGTCCTGTGCAAAGTCACGCTCAGGAGGAGAGGAGGAGGTTGCTGAACAGGACTTGTAAATTGCATTTGCAGTCAATTTACACAAAATTAAATTGAATTTACGCTACGCTTGCACAAAATATCAATGAGTGTCATGTAACAAAGCAGCAAGCGGAATAAAAAACAAAATTCGACAAAAATATAAAAAATACACACAGAATAGAAGTGGAGGAAGAAAGTGATGCAGAGTACTATGTAGAGTTGTCCGCCCAGAAAAATTTCAACTGCATTTTATCAAAAATCAAATGGTATTTTCTCTGGTCGTCGCCAGTTTTGTCTGTGTGTTTAGCATGCGTGATAAGCAGCTAGTAAGGAACAACAAAAAAGGGACACATGCAACTTGACTTTGTAGTTCGCTGCATGTTGCTTAGCTGAACAACTAAGCAACTAAGAGGTAAGGACGTGGGCGTGGGTGTGGACGTCGACGTGGACTAGCCCATGTGGCATGAACAACAAACTAAGCAGCCGCGTGTTGCTCTTACACGCATTTCGATGAGCGGACAAAGGCGACGACATGACTGACTGACTGGCTTACAGACTGACTGACAAACTTGCAACTGGCGCTTTAAATCAAGCTGCAAAGCAAATCACACGACTTTCATATGTACGTGCAGCAAATGAATCAAAACTTCAAACAGCAAGTTTGTGCTCCAACAACCGTCGAGTGTTGAAATGTGGGCAAACTGCAATTGGGAAGACCTTCAGCGGTAGATAGAATATCAGATTCAAGCCAAGAATAGTTTGCAGCTGTTGGCACTCTTTAAGTTCTCAGAATTGACTAAACTTAAGTTTGGCACATAATATAATAATTTAAAATGTTGCTTTTCATTTAAGAGTTGCATAGAGTAAGAATTCGTGATGTTCTTTTAAATTGCTTTAAATTTGGAAAATTGCCAAAAATACTTATATATTTGTAACAGGCAGGATATACAATGTACGTAGAGTAATCTATTCGTTTATTTTTTGCGCAATTAGCTGTGTTCGTTTGCGGGTTTCCTTGGCTAATCAGCCAGAACATATTAATATAAAAATTAACATATAATTTTGTTTTTCTTTGATTCAGTTTTTGATTTATTTCATATAATTTTAAATAAGTTAATTAAATTAATTAAATTAATTAACTTAATTAAATGAATTAAATTAATTAACTTAATTAAATGAATTAAATTAATTAAATTAATTAAATTAATATTCTCTCTTAATGATGCAGATGAATCAATCAATTTTGTGTCAACTTATAATTTTTGCATGTTTTGCTTATAAATATTGATATTAAATGTTGTTAATGTGTCTCTGTCCAACGTGTCCTGCTCCCATCAATAAAATTGAATTGGCATTGTTTATTGTGCGTATATCATGTCCTTAACTATTTTTGTCGCAATATGATTTTAAAATTTTTATTGTCATAATTGTAATTTTTTGTCATAAAGAGCAATTAATTTATTTGCTCAGTTCTAGACTGTTGTTGTTTTCAGTTTTTTGTTATTGTTATTTGTTGTCTGCGGTTTTAATCTCGAAGCGCTTTAAATATGCAATTAATTGCAATTGTCGCTGGTAACCCAATGCGGCACTTATTGTAGGCGACATTTGATTACCTTTCTGCCACAGCTCGCATATTTTGCATATGAATATAATTAAATTGTTTAATTTCGCAACAGCGAAGAATGTCAGGAAATGCAAAAGAATGCATACAAGCGGTAATCGAAATATTTCTTCATTGTCATCGATAAAGCTGTTGCTATATTTTTTATAGTTATGTTATAATATATTTGATAGGTTTTTTATTTGTCATATGAAAAGATAAGCTGGAGCAACAAATCCTCTTTTATAATACAGTAATTTAAGCTAAAAATGAGAGAAAAGTTTCTTTCCATTACAAATAATTCTAGCTGAAAGTTAGTAAGTTATTCTAAAGCTGAGCAACTATGTTATTTTACCTGAAAGCATTTGAAATCACACAAGTTACACAAAAAATTAAATAGCAGGCACCACACGAACGAATTAACGTGCTAACAATGATATTCACTAATTGAGTCATTTGTGGCAGCAACTTCACTGACCCCAATGAAATTGAAAGCATTTGAGAGCATATTTGAGCTTGTTTCCACTTCTGACGTCACGTAAACCAATTAAAGCATAATTAAGCTTATTACCAAATAACTGCCTTGTGTGCGATTTCAAAAACTGGACTTGATTTGTGCCAGGCCAATAGCCAAAGTTCAGTATTAAGGTCAGAGTACAAACCGAAAAAATGGAATAAATGCCACGTTGGAAGCCGAGAGAGCAGAAAAAGTAAGAGGAGAGAGGTAGATTCAAAGTGTGAAGGTAGGTGTAGAGATGCAATCCCTGGTCAGACTGTGCCTGTTGGCGACACTCTCGTTTTGGTATGCGAACGGAATTCTCAATTAATTTTAATTTCGAGTCATCACCTTGCCCACGATTGCAGGAGGTGCAATGGCAGCGAGTGTAATTATCCTTGCATTCCGTTTTTTGGTCTGTTGGATATTTGTCCTCTTTCTCTTTCTCCCTTTCTTTCTCTCTTAATTCTCTCCTTCTCTTTCTGCTCTTCTCTCTAAGTTTAGCAAAAGTATGCTATAGAGAGACTGTGACTTTAAGTTTTAGGTCACCTCGACTAGACTGGACATGGGGCATTTACCTGGACTCACACACACGTGAGCAGCGACTACAAATCACAAGGACGTGGGCTTGGACGTGGATCTGGACAGCGACTTGTTTAGCATTTACGTGATGCACATTTAAACGCGCCCGTCCAACAACTTCTAACTTGCAACATGAATTATGCTTCCAGTTGAGAACTTTGCCTAAATTGACAAGGCAAACTGCAAGGCAACCGTTACGAGAATTTCTCGTAAGCCTAAAACTATGCAAAGGCAACTGCAACGGCAACGGTAACAGTAAAGGCAGCTGTAACGCTTATATCAACGGAATCGGCTACAGCTACAGTGCACTATAGGTCAAATGGACCCTTTTTCTGATATAAACTAGTTTTGTAACAGTATTCAAATTAAGAAAATTTTCTTACATTCCTATTAGGAATTCACTGAATTTTAATGTTTCATACCAGAAATGTTAACATTGCATTCAGATGTTAAGTTAACAGCTGTTAAACGTGCAGCTCATAAATTGTGCAAATATATTGATTAAAGTTCAAGTGGCTCTAGTTTCTTTAAATTGAAAATTTTTAATACAAATTATGATGAATAGTAATCAATGTGGTTTGTACATTATGTTGGTAGATCTGTGCTGTTGGTATTGTTCGTGTTGTCTGTAGTAAGTGTCCATTAAGTGACGTTCAAAAAATAATTATTTGGGAAGAGTTTTAAAAAAATGTCAGCACTTGTCAGCGAAGTGACTATATACATTTTGTAGAGTAATTCCTTGTGAACTCATAACAGTTAAGTTTATCTCCCACCTTTTCCCACTTCTCGCAAAATTTAAGTTTTTGGAACATAACCTATGTATATGTAAGCAATGCCTGTCTACTTGAAGCATAAAGGAAAAATTAAGGAAAAACTGATGGAGTACGTTGTACGTTAATTTAAATAGTATATCGATGCTATTGATATTACGACACAAAGACAACAATAAAACATAACAAACAAACATAAAACATAAACACAAAGACACAAATAAAAAATGCTTCTAAAAATTTGAAATAAAAAACAAAAAATTTTAAATATACTTAGAAAGTATAAGAAAAACATTACTTTAATATTTATTAAAAAAAAAAAAAAATTTTAAATATTTTTTTGTATATATATTTTTTTAGGGGCGTTGATGGGCAGTGCCACGCCTATTTTTTCAAAACTATTTCCAAATTCGATCTAGAATGGTATCCAAAAAACTTTACACAGAAAACTTGATAAGCCTACGAGTTATTAATTTATATCAGAAAAAGGGTCCATTTGACCTATAGTGCAGTGGATGCGGAGAGAATGTGCTGAAAAATTGATCGATGATTGAAGGCAATACAAAAACCGCGATTCATGCCACAAACAGTCGCAATCTATTCCTCTCTTTTCCCATTCCGCTCTTCTGCTCTTTTTGTCAATTATTACACAGCAACAAATATCAGATTAAAGTAATCGAAGAAGCAAAGCTTAAGTTTATAACTCAGATAATAAATTTTTATTTTAAAAATTAAACGTTAAGTCAACAGCAAACGTTATTGAAGAAATTGATAATTAATAAATAATTGTTTTTAATTTACAACTTAAATCGATTACCTAAAATGTACAATTCTTTTGTGGAAAATACAATTTAAAATATTCTAAAAAAAACGGAATCTTGAAAACGTCGGTTGATTTTTGTCAATTTTTTTAAGTGTATTTTTTAAATCGCCGCGTTTTCCACCTGCTTTTCCGGGGCACCTGCCCACGTCAAACGTTGAGCAAACGGAAAATGGCAATTCAAAAACTCGGCAATGGTTGAATTTCGCATATGTGCCGAGCCTAATGCCGCTGCCGGCACAAATATTCATGTGCAAAACGCCATCCACTTTCATGCAACTTGCCTTCCTCTTTTTACTTTTAGTTTTGTTCTCTGTCGCTCCAGTGTAAGCGGCTGAATTTGCATAAATTTGGCATTTGAAAAGCTATTCAGCCTGATGGAAATGATGACGACGCCGACGATGATGAAGACCTGAACTCAACTTAAGTGAGCTGAGCAGAGTTAGGCGACACTCTTCACCTCGTATACCATGCCCCTCTTCAGCCTCATGCGCTTTGGGCGACTGCATAAAGCCGTTAAATGTTTGTTCCACACAGCCGAGGCATAAAAATGCCAGAGCGGCCACAAAGTAAACGGAGTGGAGTTTCCACCAGCGAAATACATGTGTCAAATATAAAAGTGAGTTATAATCGACAGCGAAAATAAGATTTAGCGACTGAAGAGGTGCAACTGGGCAAGAAAGTAGAGGTAAATTTCGAATTGAACAAAATTTAAAATGATAAGATAAATTTATTAAAGATACAACAAAAATGTATTGTTCAAAAAACTTTATTAAATATTTATTAAGAAATGTTCTTTATCAGCAAGTAGAGCTGGTGTTGCTTTCTCACAATATGCGTACAAAATATGCTAGGAATGAGAGTTAAGAGATCGATCAAAGGTAAAACAGACATCAGCTTAGCAACACCAATCAGGATATCGCTTTTGGTTTTTTTCATGCAACATCAATGAACCCACATCAGCCAGTAAAAATTAAATAATATTGAAGTATGTAAAGTATAGTGTCGTAGGAGTTACAGTTTAATTTTTAAGTAAGTGTAATTTTGTATAATATCTTTAATAGAGTGCATCAATTTTTTTCAAAAAAATGGTAACCCATTTTCGTAATTCCTGGCTTGAGTTGAACATTTTATAATTTTGAAATTTTATATGTATCTTGGGTGTGTTTATGGTCCAAACCTTTAAGATCTGCAAAAAGAGCCATCTGCTATTTATTTGTCAACTGCGTAATTTATGCTTCATAAAAAATCGACAAAGTACCACGCACAAAAAAGGGCTGTCAACTTCAATTACTCAAATCGCGTGGTAAAATAATTTCAAAAGTTTCTGTCCTAAATAAAATATAAAAAATATGTCACCCATATATATGCCCAGTCGAATAAAAAATCATATATTTAAATTTATACAAATATGAGTAAAAGTGCAAAGGACATCAAACATCTGCTTTTTGGCCTTTTGCACAAACGCAACGGGTCAAAGGCAAACGAGAATTTCCAGTCGCTGCTCACTTGGAAAGCAAACGAGGAAAAAATACATTTAACTGGAAACTGAACGCAAATAATTCAAATTAAAATGGAGTTTGGTGATGGCAAAATTTAAATAACATAAAAAAACTTTTATAAAAGTGAGCCATAAAAATATCAACGACGTGAAAGAAAAATAAATTTAAATAAAGCTGACTTGTTTTATGTTCTGAAAAATAAATAAATATGGTGTACAAAATTCATCTATGAATAAATTTATTTTAATTTTAAAATATACTCCCTTAAATGTTCAAGAAACAATATAGGCAATTATAGTCGCGAAACTGATAGTGGAGAATAATCCAACAACTTTCGATAAAACGACATTTTCTATTCATTCATTAATTATTCTAAATAGAGTAAATTGTGCATTCCAATGTGTTTTCTTCCAATTAAATAGTACAATGTATAAACAATACAGAGTTTGCTTTTTGTACGCGTTAAGCATGAAATAATAAATTTTAGAATTCAATAAATTACAATATACACTTTTATACTGTTCTACTGTCCAATTGCAGCCGCACATAAATTGGACATATGTTTGGTGTTTGGTTTCTGTCTTTGTATTAAAATTTTGGGCAATTTTTTTGTTCACATTCATGGCCTTTTATTCCGGCCATTGTTAGTTTATTATTGCCATGGTTTTGTCTCTAGTTTTGGTCATACGACAATGACCAATTTAAAGCTTAACACAAATTTAAAACTACAAGTGGCAACAGCAACAGTTGCTGTCGATGTGTAGGTTGCTCTTGTGGCAGACAATGGGGTGATAAATATGTCAAAAGAACTTCGTGAGGCATCCTTCTGGGCGCCCAGACGTCGCAAGGATTTTCACATTTTTATTACAGTGTCTTTGAATGTCTGCCTGAGTGCGCCTCAATAATATGTCGCTCACGCGGATATTTTTGAAATGCAAAAGCGACTCAGGAAGGAGATCTTACATATGAACATGCAGTAAAGTATGGAGCATTCTCGCAGCGCCTAATAAAATATATTTTTAAATAACCACTTGCATAAAATATTCCCTTTTTAGTCGAAGTGTCATTTATTAATTTTTCAAATGTATGCAAATGTATGATTTTTTAATGCTAACATATAGTAAACACTTCAAACTGTTATGTTACTTGCCAAAAATGTTAACATAACAGTCCAATGTTAAGATACCAGCTGTTAAAGTCAGCTGTTTCAATCGATGACCGCATGCTTTTATTAACGGCAAAATTAAAGTGCACTTTCAAATTGAAACACAGGATAAAGAATCATTTTATAAATTCAAATTTGAAATGGATGTCAACTGTTTAGGTTTGTGTTACGTGTAAATGCTTGTATATTCTTGATTTTGTAAGTGTCTCTTTTATAATGTGTATATTTAGCAAGTACTGTCAATGTCGAATTTTGGATAGTAAAGTTGAACTTTGCAAAGACTTTAACAAAATTGTTAACAATTGTTAGTTTTGAGTCCTCGTCCATATTGTAGAGTCATTATTTCTCTATTCAGAATAGTTTATCTCAAGCTCCACATTTGACCACTTTTTCGGCAATTAAATTTTTTAGCACGTAACCTCACAATTTTTCAGTGATGATTTGCTTGCTTTTTGTATGGAGAATTCGATCTCTTATTGAGGCATTAATTAATAACTCCTAAACTAAGCAAGATATTTTGCTACGGTCTTTTTTCTTGTGTTATACATACCCTTAGAATTTTTTTTGGAAAAGTGGGCGTGGCACCATCTCCGCCTCCTATTTTTTTTTTTTAATTTAATGATCGCAGCTGTGTAAGAGGGCTTACAACTTTCTATGTCCAACAAATACGTTTTTTTTATGTTGCTTATAATATATAAGGTCAAAGCTTGCTAGTTGCAATACAAATCATAAACTTACTGGCTACCAATAAAAAAAAATTAAAAAAAAAAATGAGTGGGCGAAAATTGTGCCACGCCCACTTTTTCAAAAAATGTCTAATGGTTTGTATAACACTAGAAAAAAAACCGCATCAAAATATCTTGCTTAGTTAACGAGTTATTAATAAATAACACATTTTCGGTAAAATACCCCATAGTGCACTGCAAAGCAGACAATTTTTATGGCCCTTTGCGGTTTAAAGTGTAGCATACCGAAAGGCGAAAGCTACCCACATTAATCAAGCTGTTCTATGTTAGCCTCATTACCAACACTTTTTACAATTCTTTTCAGTTTTTTTTTTAATCTTTGTGCTTGTCTGTGTTTTTTTCTCGCTTTGCTTGATTTTTAACTTTTTATCTGTGCGCTTTATGCTTAATTGCTTCTTTTGCTACTGCATCGGTTGTTTCTGTCTCGTACACTTTTTCATTCGAGTGCGCATTTGGGAACAAGGCACTTTGAAATCGAACATAAGCTAGCCACCTTACCCAGGAGTTATCCTTTTTGCTTTGCATGTAGAAAAACTTACTTAATGCCCACAGAGAAATCCTTTTCACACAGAGAGTAGCATAGCTGGCATATTTTGTGTCTTTTTGTGTTGGGGCTGAAAAACCGCAAAGAGCAATTCGTTGGTCATAAATTTGCAAAGCGAATTTAACTGCGAGCCAAGCAGCGACAACAGCCAGCAGCAAAGTGCAATCCCTTGTTCCCTGCTTGGCTGTAAGGGATTGGGAAGGGCGGCGTGGCAGACACTGTCTGGCATATATTATACTCATTACATCATTATAAGTATTAAAGTGGGCTGTAAATATACTTTTGCCTGTATCGCAAGTATATTATTGCTGGAAATGGTCAAGTTTGGATACGAGATACCCAGCGCCCAGTCCAGTAGATACACAAAAAAGAGTTTGCACGCATATACATTAATTCAAAAGATTTGACATTAACGTGTTGATGAAGACGGTCAGAGGTGGACAAGCACATCATAATAAAATTTATTTAATATTTATTTTTTTTTTTATTTGTTTTGCAAGTATTTTTTATTGCAAGTAAATGTCGCAGATCAAACTACAATAAATAAAGAAATACTTAATCATAAAAAACAAATTTTCTTTTTATTAAGAAGACAGAATAGTAAAGTCTACTAATGTATAAAACAACCCAAATGTGAAGATCATTTATTTTCTCACCTATAAGGCAGAATGTCAAAGAACCTTTGAAACTCTTTCATTTTGTTCACTTCTCCAATTCAGACACAAGTTCACAAACTTTCCATACCATGCTCTAAACTTATATGCTCGCTTCTGTCCTTTTTGCAATCTCAGTCATCTTAATTAATTATCCGATTTGCAAAAATAATAATTAAACTGTCAGTGGCATCCATTGTCAGGAACAACATCCCGTAGCTGTCACTCCTCAACTGGTTATGTATTTTTTTTTTTATATTATCCCGCACATTTCCGCTCTAAATGTTAAATTCCTGGCGGTCAGAATCAGAACGAAGAAGACACGCCAAAAAGGCTTTGGCCAGGCGCCAAAAACACCGACGCCATCGCTCTGGCTTTGGTTACAGGCCCCAACACTTAATTAAAATGGCATCCGGCCACGCCAACAACAACATCTACAACTGACAAGGAAAAAAGATTCGAGGCATCCACGTTTGCCTCTATCTCGTCTGTGTGGTTCGTGTGTGTAAGCGAATTCATTTCCCGCTTTGCCGTTGATTGATATGCCAATGAAGCGCACCGAGTGCAGACACAGCTCCAAGCCTCCAAGAACGAGGAAAAAATCTAGTTCGTTAGCTCTTATGCAAAGCGGACAATAGACAAAATCAACAAATGCAGATGGGCCAGATAAATTGCCAAATTGAAGCGGCGTCGGCGATGGTCGCATCGTCGTCCTAAATACCAATCCTTCCAGCAATTGACTAAGCCCGAGCAATGCCTAAGCCGGAGCATAAGAAATTTTTTGTAATTTTTTCGCGTTGCATTGAAAAAATATACATGGGTAACCCATGTCAGACCCACAGCAAAGTTGGCACGAACGAAAGTGCTACGGTTTCAGTTTTTCGAAACGATTGTACCTTTCATTGATTCTGCGGCGGATATTTATTCTCTACATTTACTAGCTATTTCAGTAATTTGAGCATTTTTACTAACACGAAGTCCTTGACTCAGAAATAAATCAGTTTGAATGGTTTTAAAAATACAACTGATTGCATACAAAATTTTAAAATATGAAGCGAACATGTGGAATACAACGATATAACATTGGAATTAGAATAACGTTTCTTTTATAGGGTTTCTAGGCACTGTCTTGGCAGACTGCTGACACTCAATTGGATGTTTTTATCGAATTGTTCGATATTAAACTAAAGTGTGTTTGTGAGCACACCAAGTTGTAAGCAAATAATTTTACTGATAAAATAAATAAATTGATGGGGGATTTATGTACAAGAGTTTTTCCTTTTCTACAAATTTTTATTATTTGTATATGTGCTTGGTTTTCTAAAATTTCTAATTAATCTGACTTTATTTTATTCTTCTTTAATTCTTCAAATAAAAATCTACTAAAACAAACGCTGAGCAATTGAGTTTTTAATTTAAAAAAAGTTTTTTTTCTCGCACTGAAACCTCAACCAGCAGAGCATTGGTTGGTCGTTAACATCCATCAATTACAGGCTCCACTCTTTCTACTTGTTAGACATGGAGGAACTTGATTAATTGCACACTGCGGTTAAATTTTTTTGTGCTGATTTCGGCAGTTTTTCTACAGATTTAATTTTCGTTTCGCTTTTTTTATTTCATTGTGTGCTTACATGACCACGTAAGCAAAAATATTTTACAGCTGGACAGAGAGGTCAAGTGGAATAACTGCAGTAGTAATATGAAGATACATTTAAACTGGAGTTTGAGTATTATTTTATTGCCAAAGAGGAGAATTAGCAAAGGCTGTAGCTATTAATCATTGGTGCAGCTGTGGGTTGTGTTTTCAGCCTTAAAGTATTCACTTTATTATTTACTGCACATATCTATTTATTTTCGGAGTGGGGCAAGAAAGAGATGCAGGGGGAGAGGGAGTGCTGCACCACTTGGTGTCTTCCGCTGGCGTTTCTTTGCAGACACTTCCTGGGCCGTCGACTAGCTGCATGGCTGACTTGCTGGCATGTGTGCAGAGCTACTGCCCACATCCTGTGCACTCGGCTCTGAGCTGCAGATATTTTTCATTTTCGAACAAATTTCCGTTATGATTTCCTTGCATTGCATTTTACCATGGCACAAGTTTTTCATCCAAACAAGTACACACGCCCTCTACAATTCACATTTCTGTTAGACAAAGCAGCGTATAAGATTCAGATAATGCTAGTCGACTGTTTGCCTGCCAGTTGCCACAGTTGTCCGAGCATTTCTCTAGTACTTTTTCTCTATTGGTGCGACTTGACTTTTCATTTTTATGCTAAACTGTTTCCTTTTGCGGACAGGCGCATTTCATATGCACAAAATTTGCCAAAGTATGTTAAGTAAGGAAGTTATACTCCGCTGATAGGTTGATAGATAGATTGCAATTTTGACCAAAAACCGAAGTACAAGAAACTCTTGAACTGAATATTTATTTTGCCACTTGAAAGTTAATTAAAAACTGCATCAATGAATGAGCTATTACATAAAACAATTGATTACACAAAAGTACTTGTATTTAATATCTGTCTTTGTATGTGTACTTCAATTGTCCACATGTACAATCTCCTCTTTCGACTCGATATTAAAATAACAAAGAGCCAACTTGGGTCAGAGACAACAAAAGCAAAGCAGAGGAAGCACTCATCTCCTCTTATTCTGATTGTCTCTCTAAGAAAATTGTAATAAGATGCACAACAGCAACAAATACAAGTGCAACAACAATGCAAAAGTTGTTGCAATCTGCTGCCACACAAGTGGCGCAAACAAAGTTCTGAATGAGGTAAAAACTCTTCATCTTCCCACTTTCCCACTATCGTTTTACGCTGAGAAAATGTAATAAATTTATGTACAAAACGACCACAAAATCGTTGTGTGAGTGTGCGCGCGGGTGTGTGTGGGTGTGTGTATACGGGTTACACAAGAACAAAAGAAATTCAAGCTAAAAAAGCCTGATCTGTTTTTATTTTAGTTAGGCTGTGGCCATCTTACATATATTTTTGGTCATATGGATTATGCAGACTGAGAAATTTAAAAATATTCATTTCTTTGTACATTGCAAAATTTGCAATACATAAACTTGTTTCTTGCTGTTTGTCGTGCAACAGTTGCATATTTGCTTTTTTTATATTATGCTGAAATGTAATTTTGCTTATAAATTTTTGGCAATTTATGCAGGCGACATTTTTGCTTCCCCATGCTTGACTGAATTGAAAAACACAAAATATAAAGAGAGAGTAAGAGTGAGAGAAATGTTGAAAGGGTAGCTTTTAGGATACCGAACCAAAAAATAGTCTTAACTTAAATTTTGTTCAATTATTCGCATAACAAATATGTATATTAGCTTATTTAATAAGCTTACAAGACGTCACAGAAAATAAAATAGTTCCGACCAGTTTGATTTTTGATATTAAAAACATTTTCTAGCATCTCTGATAAATATTTTAAAATTTTTTTAATTAAATCGACTCAGCATGTTCTAAGGCCTAAAGGCAAAAACGATCCTTGTATCGAGTCATTGCACACAATTTCAATTATTGGAAACTTTCAGCTAATGCATATTAAATTTGTTATTTGTTGCCGACAGCAATAATCAAATAGAAAACCAAAAACATACGTTAGCTTAACGTATTTACACATTTACACGTGTCTACCGACAACAACAACAACAACACTATTGTATGCCTTGTTTGAAAGATCCTTAATTTATTGACTGTGAAAATTAATATAAATTTCTAATATTAATTTAAATTTGGCAGCCATTTGCCACGCCCACACACGCACACACCTGCTGCTAATTGCTAAAATCGACACAATTAGAGAGAGACAGCGATAAATAAAGAGAGAGAGAGAGAGACTGAAAAATGTACATTACAAATGACAGCAAATACTACATTTCCAGAACATTACAGTTTTCGTGCAGTTGTTAAATGCTTGAGCACACAACAAAATTAGATAGTACGATTTTAATCAAAAAAAAATAGTAATCAAACTTACTTTTAAACTGAAAAACATGGGTAACGCATATGGGTCTGCAATATAAATAAACAAAATATATGTAGTAAATTGTACCATCTAATTGTTCACAGAGTAAAATAAAATAAATATGCATAAATGATAAAAGTTTTAGCATAACTAATTTGTTGACTGTAGTTTTTGGGTTTTGATTTATGGCAAATATGTACTCGTATGCAAATTAACTGAGCAGTAAAAATGTTTTCGTATCGGATAGACAAGTGTGTAACAATCTGTTTGCCTACAGAGATTTCATATGTATTATACAGATTTTGATTTACTCCAGCTATGGACTGTTTGTCATTGTAAAGCGTTGTCTGTGTTCCAGATGTTGGCGAATTGGCAGCAGTGGTTGAGCTGTCTTGATAAAAAAAAATTTAGAAATTTAATAATTATTGCTATTAAGTATTATTTTACATCTTAAATTAAACTTAGATTTCTTTTAAGCTAGTGCAGCAATGGGTTAAAAAAATATTTTTATCTCTTTCGCTAGATCATATTTTGATGTTAAGCATGGCCAAACATTTCGTTTTGCAGCTCATTTAAAGGCTTTGTGTGGTTTGACAGGCGGTACTTAGTCCTGCCCCTTTGCGGCCAGCACATAATTTCGAGGTGCTTTGCGTGTTGAGCGCGTCAACGTGTTTAGCGTCGTTTTGTGGCCACTTCATAAATCCGTGTAATTTTTTAACATTTTTTTTATGGGACCCCTTTTTTGGGACACGACAGTTTAAAGGTGGAGTTTATAAGAAAATCTTTCCACAAATATAACATGATCAAAAGTAACATGTATAAAGTGGTAGAAATGCACATATGTACATAACGTTTGTATTTTTTGACCAATTTCTGTTAAGCTTTTAACATTAAGTTTACAGTTTTCTAGAGCTTAGCTAAAATACGTGAATAACGTATGCGGAATGAAATACGAACAAAATTGAACATGTTCTCAATAAGTTCCCATAATCGACAGCGCAAAACAAAACTCACTATAATTAATGGTACTATTTTAGCATGCATAGCAACAAAAATTAGCTTTCTAGATAATGCACAGTCGCGGTAATGTCTCTGAGCACAGCAGAGCGCCAAAAATGTATTTGCACATATTGGGCAAAAAACCCATCTTAGCCGAAAAATTAAATTTTTTATTTCTTTTCTGCTATGGGCTTCAAGAAAACTTTTATTTATAAGATATTTTCGGATGTTCAGAATGCTAAAGAAATGGATAGAGCTCCTGGATCCAGAAAAAATGTCCATTATAGCAGTCTTAAGTTAGAGCCAAATAAAAGGCTGAAGTTGTGGGTCGCACATATAAATCGAATCGTGCGTTTGCCAAAAAATACAATGTGAGCGACAAGACAGTGAAAAAGTATTTAAAAGACATGGGAGAGATGATATGTTCTAAAAAAATCGTTCCTAAAGTCACAGAAGTACAGAGAGAGACAATTAAACTTCGGCTGCGTGCGCTTTCTAGAAATTTGTTTTCTGCAAACTGTTCAAGGGTTTCCATAATGGATAATGAGACGTATTTCACAGTGGAGGGTCATGAGTGGATTTCGAAATATTACTTAAGGCTTCCTAATACTTAAACACCCGAAAATGTCACTCAAATGACATAAACAAAGGTTTTATTGTGGCTGGCCATAAACGGGCGTGGAATCAGCGATCCTGTCTTTTTTACAAGGACAATTTTCTTCCGGCGCTTAAAAAATTGATTGATAAGTATTATGCGAATGATAATACGGTGTTTTTCCCGACTTATCATCTCCTCATAATGCTAGAACAACTCTAAAATTTTTGACCACTTAATCACTGAGTTGCCTGCCTAAGCTGCGAAACCCTCCAAATGTGCCTCAGTTAAAGCCCATGGAAAATTTTTGGTCAAATTTGAAAATAAATGTTTAGAGTAAAGAGAGCTTGCTAAAATGGGTACAAAGGGAGTTTAGGAGGCTATGCGCAAGGTACCCGAGAATATAAAGAAGGCTGATCGCTATGATCATGAATATTTTATGAAAAATAGCTTATAGTCTAATAAATAACATATGAAAAATTTAAGTTGGTCGGACTTGAAATACATTTTTTATTTGTATTACAACTGTTGTTCGTATTTCATTCCGCATACGTTACTTTTACAGAGTGTGTACATTAAAATTAGATTGGCTGAAAAACATATCTAGATATCACTGTACTAAAATGTTTAAATACAAATTTGGATTCATAAAAGAAATAATGATGATTTTTTTTCACCTGTTTTTTTAATTACTTTTCTTATTTACATATATTGAACCCCTTTGTAAATTAAGCACCTGGCGCCACTGCATACAGCACATCAGACAGTATGAACTAAACAGCACATGTCAAACTACAACAAGACTAACACCAACAGCCACTTTCATACATACTATGATATGTGGTTCTCAACGTGACACAGCACGGACACGAAACCAAACTGTCTGCTGTCATCGCCTCTGTCTGGTGTGTGTGTGTGTGGTGTTCCTGGCTTGGCCTCAGTGTTAACCAGCTAACCACAGCAGCAACAACAACAATTATGTTTAATTTTTATTCAAACTCTTGCACGTTTCCACTCGCCTCTAGTTTAACTGGTCGCTTTTGCCTTTTGTCTAGCGCGTCGCCTCATGCAACACGTCAAAAGTTGAACGACAGCGGCAACAAAAGCTGCCAACGAACCGGCGACGCAACGTCAACTGCGGCCGCTGCTGCTGCTGTTGCTGATATTGCCACCAAGCAAAAACGTCTAAAAACATAAAAATTGTCGGCATATTGTTGAAGTGCCAGGAAATTATGTGACAGCAAGGGGTCAACTATACACTCGTACACACGGCAGCTGTCAGTAATTAAGATGAGTAAAACACAGGTAAGAGCCCAACAATAGTACCAATGTAAGGACAGGTCTAATGAGTTTATTAATTAAGAATCACTCATATGAGTATGTGTATCTGTAATTGTGTATGTGCTCGCTGTCGAAGCGCGCTTCATTCAACGCTCACGAAATTTGCCACAATATATATTCAAAACACGGCACCCATAAAAAATAAACAAATTTCGAAAAGCACAATTATGCTGAGCTCAGTGGGGTGTGAATAATTTTAAAATACTCTCTAGTTATATAAAAGGAAGAGTTTAATAAAATTGTTCATCTCTGGTTTATTCTCTGGTCTCAATTAAATTAAATTACATTTTTCAATTTAATTATTTATTTCAGAATAAATTGTTTTATTATATTTATTGCATTATATTGTGTTGCCGGTGTTTAAACGCACTAAAAAGTTGCTAACATAAGCGAATTAAATATCATCCTAGACCTGCCTTTTTTATTTTTCCAACACATAGTATCTATCAAGGCTTATTATACCCGATTCGTTGCTTATTGCGCAGAGGGTATTACAAAGAGGACACCAATTGAGCGCCATGCGTGTTGTGGCGCGTATGTGTCGCATTTGCCACGTCAATAGTATCAACAATGACAACAGCAACAACTTCGTCATCACTGCGGACGGCAGTCCGCGCTAGTGACGAAAGCAGCACGAAGTGTGCGAAAGCGACTAGCATATATACACAGGAAGAATGGAAAATTTGCTATGACTGTCCGATCAGGTCGAGCTATATACCGATCGAAAGGTATCAATTAAACTTACAAATGTGCATACTAAGACTTTTGAAAACTCACCTGGCTCGTGAGATAAACAGGTGTAAGTGGGAGGGGCAAAATTTAAATGATTGGAGCTAATGGGGCCGTTGGAGCCTTTTTGATTATTTTTTTAATTTTGAACTATTCTAATCAAAAATACGCATCGAATGACACCTTGATCATCAAAATCCGATCACTGGTTCAGAAGATAATTAATTTTGAAATTTTTGGTGCCCTTCTCAAAACGAGATGAAAAGTCAGTCTGTTTGTTTGTCTGTTTGTTTGTCTGTTTGTTTGTCTGTTTGTTTGTCTGTTTGTTTGTTTGTATGGATCAAATCGTTGATTTAGCTTAAAAGTTTGAATGAGGACTTGTTCCCGCTCAAAAATCTAGAAACGTTTGTTCTACGACTTTTTCGAAAAATCGCTAGTTTAGCGGGAAATCGCTAAAAACCGCTAAAATTGAAACCCCCATAGCATCCAAACTATAGAAGCTACAGATGCGAACTATATATCGGTGAAAAGGTATTTCGAAGGGCTCTTATGCATACCTTCAAAATTTTTTCTTTAAGTGAAAAGGTAAACAGCTACAGGTGAAATAAGGTATTTTTTTCCACATTTTGGCGATTTTAGAAAAATCTACACATGAAATCGCTTTAAAATATGTTATATATTTTAGGAAATTAGATTCCGCGTTTTTTGACATATAACCCATATCTATCAAAATTCGTTTGGACAAGATATTACCTATTAACTGAATATACCTTTTACCTTCACACTGCATGTAAATATGCAGTATATATAGTACACTGCTTGCAGCGTAATGCGGAAGTAAACTGCTTGCAAGTGGTGAATTCTTTTTGCGGCAGATAAATCATTTTATAATCAAAAATATAGAATCGTTTGTTCTACGACTTTTTCGAAAAATCGCTAGTTTAGCGGGAAATCGCTAAAAACCGCTAAAATTTAAGCCCCCATAGCATCCAAATGATAGAAGCTACAGATGCGATCTATATATCGTTGAAAAGGTATTTCGAAGAGCTCTTAGGCATACCTTAAAAGTTACAGTTACAGGTTAAATAAGGTATTTTTTCCCACATTTTGACAAATTAAGAAAAATCTACACATCAAATCACATAAAATATTGCAATTTTAAAATTTCTGATGTCTTATTCAAAAATTTCTGATATCCCATAAAAAAAACCTCTTTACGAGGTAAAAGTCTAGTGACGAAAACATTTTCATGCCCCAAAATTTCTGATATCCAATTTTGTGACGAATAAAATTAAGTTTTACACATAAATAATTTTAAACAAAATTTTTGCATTCGGCACTGCGCAAAACAGTGAGTTTTATTTGGTCTGAAGAGTTGAGACATTTTAGCGCAATGTGCCGAGTGCAAAAATTTTGTTTAAAATAATTTATGTGTAAAACTTAATATTATTCGTCACAAAATTGGATATCAGAAATTTTGGGGCATGAAAATGTTTTCGTCACTAGACTTTTACCTCGTAAAGAGGTTTTTTTTATGGGATAAACTAATTCAATAACAAAACAAAATGGTGAGCGAATCGCTTGTCAGCTCGCAATGACGGGCAGCAAAGCTGCTAATGACTTGTAAAACACTATTTTTAAAACGGGCTCGGTCTAGAAAAGTGGTTTGACTCCATTCTCATTGTTTCTGTTAAGTGTAGCTCTCTTTCCTGTGCGCTGCCTTTTTACTCGCACATTTGGCGACAATTTGCAGCATGTGCGTAGTTTCTAGGCACTTGAGTGTCAAACCGGAGCTCTACTTAGTTCTGCTTCTCCTCATTTTAGAAGTCCTTTTTGATTCTGGTAATGTGTTCGCCGTTGAGTGGCCTTTAAATTGCCATCGTTAAAATGGCTCCCCATTGCAATGGTTAGTGTTGTTAGCTGCCTGGTCAAAGCAATTAGTTACGCATAAGCAGCGTTTAACCCTCTTGTCAACGGAAGCAGTGTATTTAGAAAATGGAATTAGTAAAAGGACAAAACATGAAACAAACTATTTTAACTGTCTATGGTCTGACACTTTTTTAGTGAGATGAAAGCTCTACTTAGTAATTGTCATCGAGTGCTCTTCAATTTGTCCACGCATTTGTCTATAACTTCAAATATTTAAATAGGTGCTGGATGAGTAAATTTAGCTTAACTATTAAATCTAAATTTCTACTCATTTGTGATACACTTAGTACTTTTTATTTACCGGTTTCATTGACATATATTGAATCTTACTGTTATTTTAACTATGTAACATACCTGTTAAATAATGATTAGTAATCATAATCATTAGTAATTTAATTATTTTTGATTAAAAGTCGAACCAATGATTAAATTACGATTATTTTGGGTTTAATGATTACGATTACCAAAAATCAAAAAAAAATCTTAAATTATTACAATTATTCAAAAACAATCAGAATAAATCAAAAAAAATCAAAAATAATCGTTTTGAGTATTTCGGATTATTTTTGATTTTTTCTGATTATTTCTGATTTTTTAGATTTTTTACGATTATCTAGTAAAAAACCAAATTATTTTAAATTTTCACAATCAAAGTAGCCAAAGCTTTTGATTATAGTTGCTTTTTGTGCTGTCTAAAGCAGTTAAATTCAGAAGATATTTCCGTAGCTCACTAGTTAGAGTTGCTGACCTGTCAGTTCCAGTTTGAAAAATAACTGGGTTCGATTCCCCCCGTCATAAGTTCTTCGGAATGAAACCCAAAAATATATACCTTCCGTCATTAAAAAAAAAAAGAATAGTATTCAACATTTTTTTTTTTAATCAAAAGAGTCAAGAAAATAATTGCTTGCAGAATATTGGAGAGCAAAGCGGAGCGCTCAAGAGGTCCACATTTATTGCGTATACAATCGAAAACAAGATATCCTAGTAGTTGACTATGAACTTCTACAGTAAGTTTATGTTATTGATTATACAAGTAAAAGTAATGCCCTTATTGCGGTTTTTCATGGAATATGTGGAAGACTCGATCGAGTTTGATCTGGAGATGCCTGCGTGAAGTACCAGTACCATCACCAGCCAACTCGAAACCAGAGTACCAGAAGCAAAGCGCACTTCACACTTTGACAGGTCAAATACGAATGCTCAAATGTATTCCTCAGGAGGGCTTTATATGACCAGCACAAAGCAACTATAATCAAAAGCTTTGGCTACTTTGATTGTGAAAATTTAAAATAATTTGGTTTTTTACTAAATAATCGTAAAAAATCAGAAATAATCCGAAAAAATCAAAAATAATCCGATTTTTGATTTGATTTTTGATTTTTTTTTTATTTTTTCCGATTATTTTGAATAATCGTAAAATTCTAGATTTTTTTTTGATTTTTTCTAATCGTAATCATTAGATTATCACAAATTTTTCAACAGTGAATTATATAATCATTACGATTATTTTTAATAAACAATCTAATTGATTAGTAATTCTAATCGAAATTTAACAGGTATGCTATGTAATAGAAACTCGTAATTTCCCAGTATCTTTTGATTCATTATTTACTTTTTGTCTGTACAAATTTAATGATTCCTTTTAGGTCAACTACCAAACTCAAATTCAATTGGAAATTTTTTTGGATTGACTACAAACCGTTTTACCGCTGTAATTATCAACCACCAACTGCATCCTTGACTAATTACAAGGCCAAGCCAATTTTAATTGCAACTCATCAAAGTTGCGTTAAAAGAACTTTTTGGTAACCACAAAAGAGCGACTTTAATTCGTGAAACGTTGCTTTGTGGAATAGAAGTGGGCGGGTTTGGAGGGCTTGAAGATTTGCCTAAACTAACGCAGGTTGGTTTTTCCATGTTCATATTTTATGCATACACTGAATTTGAATGACTTTGACAGCAAAGTACTGAAGTGGCCAACTCGATGACTGACAGGTTGAGCTTTTTGCTGTTTTATTTCCCCTAACATTTATTGTTGGTTGTAGTTTTTTCTACTCTTTGACTTCTCACAATTGCCTTTGCGTTATGCAAAATGCTTTGCAACTTTTAATAAAATAAACTTATTTGCACAATGTAAATACATACACAAATATCGTGGCTCTACCGAGTAGGTCTCTTTGATATCAATGTTGTTTTACGTTTCGCTCAAAAACTTATGTTAATTAAATTCTTGAAATTTTTGCATTTGTAAGACCCCTGCCCCTTCCCTTTTCCTCTTTTCCCCTTTCCATTACTGACATCCTTCTTTTTTTTTTACTGCAACGAGAATAAATTTGCCGCACCCATCAAGTTTTGAGTGGTTTTCTTGTGCTTATTTTTCGGTCCGTTTACAGTTGCGGTCAGAGTGGACGAAATGATTCATTAACGTAAGCAGCCCCAAGGACATATGAATGAGTTACAGATGGGTTGTCAACCTGACAGAAATGTGAAAGTGAAAAGTTTTCACTTAAATATGTTGTGGCAAAAGACACAACAAAGCCACATGGCGTATACTTTTTTTATGTCACACAGGGTGAGTGAAACCCTTTCTGTGACATTGAAATGACTGAAAAGTAAAAGTGTGGGCAGCAAATGTAAAAAATCAACTAAACATGGCTTATTATAAACTTCTAATATTAAATGTGTTCAGAATTTTGAAATAGGTAATTGTTTTCCATGTTATTCAACACAGTATTCTAAAACAAGACATTCTGCCTTGAAACACTGAAACTTGATTACCAATTTAAATGTGTTTCCGTATTAACTTCTGTAACTATATTATGTTCACTTTGAATGCAATTCGCCTTATCCCGACACTGCCAGCAAAAAAGTAGCCCAAAGAAAACATACAATAAAACTTTAGCAAACTCAAATTACCTCAATGACTTTAGATATTGATCCCGAGTAGTAGCTACTTTCAAGTGTAAGCCGACTTAACACACGTAAAATCCAGTGGAAACAAAAGCGAGACTTAAAAGCAATTTAAATAATTAGAATATATATAAGACCGCAACTAATAAGTTTTAAAGAAGCAAACGTTTAACGTGAGCTAAGTGTAAGTACAAAGAGTGCCCAAGAACACAGCACAACAACAAAAAAACACAACTAAAACTGAAAAGCCATTAAGCATAACAATTTCCGGAGAGGGAAAATAAAAATAAAAGGCAACAACTGAAGAAGGTGTGCAACAAGCGAAGCTGCACTTAAGACGTTTAACAAAAGGTAAAGTCAGATCATAAGAGGAAAACAGCCCGGGCAGAGCATTCTGAGTCCTCCTGCCACCGCCCTTCTCCCTCCATGTGTATAAGGTATAAGTGGGCATGGTATCATGGGCACTGCCAATAAACAATAAAAGCTGAGCACCTCCTTTCGAGACCTTAACGTCTTTGGCATTGTGTGAACTTTAAGCACGTAATAACCTAATGAATAACTTATGTAACCCATAATACCTGGCAAAATTACGTGAGAGTAGACAGCGCATGTAAGGGGTCAGAGTTGGTAGGAGGGAGGGAAGGGGACCCAGCGTCAATTATTTAACTAGACTTCTGTGGCATATTAGATAATAGGAGAGCCGTGCATAATTCATATTTTTGACTAATATGGTGGCATTTATGGAGGTGCCTCCAACAACAACTAGGCCCCTCTGCATGCTGCGCCGCACATTTCATAATTCTCCTTTTTATTCGCAGCCTATGCTCATTTTTTAGAAGCTGCTTTTTGTTCCTTTTGCCACTTGCCAGCGTGTCTGTGGTTTGGCTACGCCTTTTGGCCATGCCAGGCCTGCTGGCTTATTTTTTTTTTTGGTTTATTGCATGTAGTAAAGCAAAGTTCAGCGGCCATTATCAGCGAGCACAATCGAGCCAGACGAAAAGGACGTAGAGACACACATACAGACAATTGAAATAGCAGAAACGCCTAAAAATATGCTTTACTTTTGCGGACTGTAAATGGTTGTTGTAGTTGTAGTTGTTGCTGTTGTAGTTGTTGTTGCTGTTGGCACTGACTTCTGTTTTGGCAGCCGTTTTTCCTGTTTTTGCTTTTGTTCCCACTGTTATTGTTCTCGCACTTTGTATGTGGCAGCTTATGAAATATTCAATTGAATTTAATGTACACGACCGACTGACTGACTAAACTGAGTTCACAGCTAAGTTCAAAGAGCTCAATCTTATGATGACTGCCAGCGTTGTATTATTCTTAAGTCTGTCTAACATGTGTGCTCCTTTACAGGTAACTTTGCTCATTTGATCGATCAGTGTATATACACATAGCTGATATAGAGATATGATTAAGTATCAAAGCTTTACCCCAACTTACTTTCTTTTCTCATAATAATAAATGCAATAGAATATACTACTGTGGGCAAAAAGTATCGGGAATTTTAAATTTAAAAAATTTTGGGATTCCAATTGGAACAAATGTTTGTACTTTTAGGTTGGCACTACTATCACTAACATCTGTGCAAAATTATACGTTAAAATATTCATTAGTGTTTAAGCTACGATTAGTTTTGTACGACGCCAAAAGTGCAATTGGCGATTTTGGTTGAATCTCCTCAATCGACTCGAAACGGTGTCCTCGGAGTGGTCTTTTGAGCTTAGAAAATAGCCAGAGGTCACACGAAGATAAATCAGGCGAAAAAGGTAGCTGTGGGAAAATTTTGGTCGAGTTTTTGGCAAAATGGTCACGAAGAACAGGGGCAGTATGAGAGGGCGCATTATCGTGTTGCAAGAACCATGAGTTGTCAGCCCATAGTTCTGGCGTCTTTTTACGCATAGCTTCGCGCAAACGACGCAAATCTCTCAAACAATATTCCTTGTTGACAGTTTGGTCGGTCGGAAGGAATTTATAATGAACTACAACACGATAATCCAAATAAACTGTCAACATGACCTTGATTTTTGAGCAAATTTGACGCGATTTTTTCGGTCTCGGCTCACCTTTAGCCGATATTCGCTCGATTGATCGGTAATTTCCATGTCGTAAGCGTAGATCCAAGTCTCATCGCCCGTAATAATGCGTTTTATCTTGTCCTGGTAGTCAGAAAACATTGTTTCACTCACTTCTACGCGGGGCTTTTTTCGATGAAATTGACCGTTTTTTGGCACCAAAATCGCCAAATGCACATTTGGCGTCGTACCAAACTAATCGTAGCTTAAACACTAATGAATATTTTAACGTATAATTTTGCACAGATGTTAATGATAGTAGTGCCAACCTAAAAGTACAAACATTTGTTCCAATTGGAATCCCAAAATTTTTTAAATTTAAAATTCCCGATACTTTTTGCCCACAGTAGTATTTACTTATTTAAAATAATTTGCATTTGCAACTTAAGAATTGAGCAGTTTAATAAACATTAATGCTAATATTACATACCTATATTGTTCAGTTTCAAATAAGTTTAATCTAATAGTTTTATTGCGATTATTTATTGTTCATACCCAAAATTTGTGAAATATGTACAAAGGCATTAGTTTGCTTGGAAACGAAAATGACCACATCAACAAATCTTAGCCATTTAGTCATTTAAAAGATCATTGCATGGAAGTGACTTTAAATTTTTATCAGGGATTAAAACCGAAACGAATATCGGTTTCAGTTACGGTTTCGGTTATGTTCGGATTTAGGTTTTCGGTTATAGGTTATGCAAAATCTTTGAATAAAGGTTTCGTAACGGTGAACCGGTTTTCGTATGTTTCGGTTTTGAAATACCGGTATGGTTTCGGTTCACAAAAAAAAAAATTCTTTGTAAAAATATATTTTACATATAAATCAAAATTAAAAATAAAAAAAATAAAATCAAAAATAAAATACAAAACTAATAACAAAATATTAGAGATCGCAAACTAGACTTATGAGTCGGAATAAATAAAAACAGTTCAAAGTTTTTCGTTTTAAATTATTTTTAACTTGTTTTTTTAAATTTGTATAATAAAAATTAATAATAAAACATGCTTTTAAAATTGTATTTTAAAGTTAAACCATAACTCTTATTTGCAATTTTTAAAATATCAATTAAAAATAACACTTTTTTTCAATTTTTATTATAAAAATTTTAATTAAAAATGTATTTTAAGATGTATGAAAAACCGAAATTAACCCTTATAAATGAAACGGTTACTAAACAGTTATTTCGGTTTACAGAGTTTCGGTTTAAAGGTTTTGGTCAGATGAAAATTTTTTTTTTCGGTTACGGTTTCGGTTACGGTTTCAAATTTCAATCGGTTTTTACCGGTTAAAGGTTACGGTTTCGGTTAGGGTTTTAATCCCTGATTTTTATTTTGGTGTCACAACATTGCAAATTATTATTAAATAAAGATTCATATCTTCTTACATGAATTTTCGTTCTTCTAACTCTCTTCTTTTTATAAGTCAAAAGCAAAAAAAGACTGTCTGAAATTATATTTTATTTTTATTTTTTTAATCATAACCTAATGGCGGGGCATTACAGTTAATGGATTGCAAGTGTTGCCAGGCTGTGCTCCAAGTTCTCGGTTTATTTTTTAGCTTGCAAAAACGGCACAAGTCCGCCTCGTCCTCCTTATGTCTCAATTTCCCCTTCCGTGCTCTCCAGTTTGCTGGCTGGAGTCCCATATGAGCAGCTGGCTCCCGAAGCACATTGCTTAATGGCGCTAGTTGCCTTTTAAGTGTAATTGCCGTGTCCCAAGTGTTTGTAATGTGTACAAATTTCTACAATTTTTCCTGCCAACCTAGAACCAAACTAAGACCCGTACCCATAGTCGTGTTCATACCCCGCCGGACCATTCCGAGCCAGTCTGTGCTTTTAAAATTATTACTTTATTTGTAAATATACTTTTAAATATACTCTTATAGCTTAAAGGAATGCAGAATGAAAATGTAACTATAGTTTTACTCACTGGCAATGTGCTCGCTGTGCATGGCCAACATGTTTGCCCGAAGGGGTTTTTAACAGCTTTTACCAATATGTATTGTATTGTACTATTTGCTTGTTTGTTTTAATGTCCTTTTTATGGGGTTTACGTCGTGCCCGAAAAACAACTCTAGACCAGCTGCTGTATCCGCTGTCTGTTTGTCGGCTGTCTGTAGTTGTTGTTGTTGTTGTTAATTTTGATGTTGGTGGTGTTGTTCTTTGTCGTCCGATGACAGTCAGAATCGCGAATTTTGCGGCCGTGGCGAATTTCACACTTTGATTCCTGATATAATCGCACTCGTATTTAAAGCCGCAACAAATTGTTGTCGCAATCGCCTGAAAAGAGAATAAAAGGTTTTCATGGGATTGTTATACATAGTTTATGCATCGTAAAGCATAATCAGTAAAATGCCTCATGCCCGACGGGGATTAAGCGATACTTTTTTGAGTTTATCTATTTAATCTAAAAACACTGTATATTTTTTATCTGTCTCACAAAAGAGGTGTGAAAAATTGCCGAAAAAGGATAAAGAAGTAGACATAATATTATTAATTTTATGTTTAAAAAATTAGACAAATTTCATAAGATGCATTAAATCATAGCATATTTTGTGAAAGACTTTTATATATGAGTTTCTGAGAGTTAGAAATTATACTCAATATTATTCTCTTTAACTTTCGTTGCTTTGGCTTCAGCTTCAAAGCTGTGTACTATACCTTTAAATTTATTTCGTAAGTCATTTTATTTGTATTCCGTTTAATTGCTATTTTCCCTTTCCTCTTTCCCAGCGCTTTGGAAAGATTCTTATATTATCCCTCTTCATAAAAAGGGAATTAAGTCCGATGCTCAGAACTATAGGGGTATTTCCAAGTTGTCTGCTATTCCGAAGATGTTTGAGAAAATTATAACCTCACATCTTCAACACTTATGTAGCTCTATTATCTCACCTACTCAACACGGGTTTATGAGATGTAGATCTACAACCACTAACCTACTAGAGTTTACTTCCTTAGTGATTAAAGGGTTCAAGAAAAAGATGCAAACTGATGTTATTTATACTGATTTTAGTAAAGCTTTTGATTCCGTTAACCATTCTCTACTCATTTATAAGCTTGATCTTCTCGGTTTTCCGTACAATCTTCTTCTTTGGATTTCAAATTATTTAAGTAACAGAACACAAAGAGTTATTTTTAAAAATTCATTTTCAAAGTCAGTTAAAGTTACTTCTGGAGTACCGCAAGGTAGTCATCTTGGTCCACTACTCTTCACGTTATTTATTAATGATCTTCCATCTTTATTATCTCACTCCCATGCTATCATGTATGCGGATGACGTCAAGCTTTGTTTATCGTATAGCGATCCTTCTTCTTTTAGTCTCTTGCAAGCAGACTTAAATGCTTTCCATCTTTGGTGCCAAGATAATTTATTAAATCTCAATAGTTCAAAATGTAAAGTTATGACTTTCTATAGATCTTCCCGCATTATTTCACAGTACTCACTTAATGGCGTTATATTGGAATGCTTAAATGATTCCGAAAAATCAGTTAATGACTTGGGTATAGTTCTAGATCATAGACTGAAATTTGATAAGCATATTGCTATAGCTGTCAATAAAGCAATGGGAGTTCTCGGGTTTATTAAGCGCTGGTCCAAGGAATTTGATGATCCCTTTACTACTAAACTTCTTTACACATCTCTTGTTCGACCAATTCTTGAGTATGGATCATGTGTGTGGTCTCCTCAATATGAATCCCATCGAGTCAGGATAGAGTCGGTTCAAAAACAATTTTTAATTTTTGCTTTACGTGGCTTGAGTTGGAACTCAGAAATTCAATTGCCTTCATATTCTAGTAGACTTCTCTTACTCAATCTTCCCTCTCTTACTAACCGTAGAATTATGCTTGGAGTAATGTTTATCCACAAATTACTGCAGGGTCGTATAGACTCGGCTGATTTGTTGGATGAAATAACCTTCAACGTACCTTCTAGAGTAACTCGAAACTTTAATCCTTTATATCTTCAACGTTGTTCCACTAACTGGGAACTGCACGAACCTCTTCGTATTCTGTGTGCTGATTATAATAGTCTGTACCGTACGATTAGTTTCGAGCGTTCTCCGCCCACTGTTAAAGCCTCTATATTATCATTTTTAACTAGTCTTACCAACTAACTACTTATTAATATCAATTTGGTCTGATTGGGTTTTTCTGGGTTTTCCCCAATCCTTGCAGCAAATGTTGGGCCAAAAATTTTCTTTTTCATTTTAGATTCCCCAGAGTATTTAATTTTAAATTAAATTTAAATTTATTTTACGACTTAAATATAATATATACAATTTTTTTAATTTTAATGTCATATTTTTAAATTAATTGTTGTGTCGGCTGCTTTTAGCCTGACAATAAATAAATAAATAAATAAAAAATTATACGGCTTTTAGCATTTGAGTCCAGTTTTTCATATCTTTTCTATGTTTGCTAAATTCGTTATGCCCAAAAGCTACAGATTTATTATACTCCCTATAGATGCTATAGGGACCTGCAATGGAATATGATTTACAATACTGAAGAGATGCTTGGCTGCTGAGAAGTAAAGACCATGACTATTATTTACAGAAAAATATTAAACAAAAAATGAAAAAGTAAACAAAATACACGAAAATTGCATTGTGCATGGCGTTTTTCCTCCTGTCTGTCCTGTTCTCTGCCGAGAGTTGGGCTCTCTATTTCAGACGGCAGGCGGCTCAGCGAAGCGAACGCACACTAAACGGAAGCACATGCTGCGGAAGCGAATTTCTTCGCTTCCGTTTTAGCGCGATTTCAGTTACGGCTGCACATAGTTGAGCGCAGGCGTGCAATAATCAAAACTAAATGTCAAAAATACAATATACCAGTTGGGCAACTCAAAACACAACTGGATTGACAGCCCTAAAAACTGGCAGTTGAAATAATCAGGCTATGCTAGTCAAGCATTCAAGTTAGTCAGTCAGTCAGTCAGTTAGTTAGTTAACTAGTCAAAGCTGTCAACCTGCATGTCGATTTGAACTTACAGTGAATTGGTTTACTTATACAAGTTGAGACAACTCTTTATAGCTGAAGCCAACAAAAGAGTCGACTGTATTGGGGAATTGCTGTAGATTTTTTTTTTGCAACGATCAGTTAGGCTTCGGCCACGCATTGAGCGATGTGCGACTGAGCGTCTGAGCGACGCTCTCTCGAGCGACGTAAAATATTAAAGCTTATGAAACACCAAGGAAGTGGCCAAGCAGCCACTGAGCGACGAGCGATTTTCGTGAGCGTCAGAGCGACGTCGCTCAGCCCTAGAATTGATTTTAATTTTTAGTGCATCGCTGAGCGACGAATGCAAAAAATCTAGTTAATCTTTGCTTATTAATTGAGTTTTCAGTTTTACTAAACAGCAAGTCAAATGATTCGATTGACATGCGTAAATATTGCCAAAATAGATCTGGGTAATTTCGAAATTTTCTAAATAAATGATGAAACTTGCCATACTCATCTCTTGTTCGGTTAATGGGATTAACTCCAAATCTACGCTTTCTTAATATATTTAATTGCCTGTTTTTGCAAATTTAACTTTCGAAATTGCGTAGAACTTCTCTAGAATAGTCATATTTACAACTAAATAGCTTAAGGCCATATTCTCCTTCAGCTTGCTGTTTTTGGACCTTTTTTGAAAAAATTCTCATTTGAAAACGCAAAAAGATATTTGAATTTTGTTTTTTTTATTGAATTAGTAATGAATGAAAGAAAATAAAAAAATTTTTTTGCCTCGACACGAGGGGTGTTCAAAAAGTAATGAGACTTCAAAGTTGGGGGTTGAAAAAAAAGGTGTCGTCACGGCGGCCACGATTCCGGGTCTCCGGAGCGTCGGAAATGAAAAAAAAAAACGAGGTTATAATCAGTATAGATGTACTTCTGGCCCGTAGTATAATAAAAATTTTGCGATTTTTTTTTACAAAATGGCGGCCACTTGAAATTGACAAATCGATTTGGACCCATTTTTTTGTAGTTTAGTGTAAAAAAAAAATAGTAAAAAAAATCGCAAAATTATTATTTATTTTACTACGGGCCAGAATGGTGACAATTCTACGTCGATTAAACTTTGTTTCATCCAAATCGGTTCAGTAGAACTGGCGGAATCGTGGCCGCCAGCTCGAAAAACGTGGTTTCGAGATAAACGCGTTCAAAGTTTTGACTCCACGTGCATTAACATTAACATTGCTGGACAAAAAAGGCCATAACTCCTAAAGTACTTCGAATTTCAAAAAACCCTTTTAGGGTTATATTCTTAAATGTACAAGCTATAAAAAAATGCAAAAAAAAAAAGTCGAAAAAAATTTTTTGCTAAAAGAGAATAGGGCCTTAAGCGATGTCGCTCATTGCGTGGCCACCTCACTCAAAGCGATCGCTCATTAACGTCGCGAGAGAGAGCTTCGCTCAGACGCTCAGTCGCTCATTGCTCAATGCGTGGCCGAAGCCTAATTTGTCAAATTTAAATACTAGTGTATCTATTTTAAAGTTTTTTTAATAAAACCAAACTATTCCCGTTTATTAGAATTAAAATTTAAAATTATTTTAGATTTTGACACAGTTCATATGAATAATATTTAGTATTTAATATAAAATAGCTCAATAATTTACTGGCTTTGTAATAGTTTCTATATTTAATACTAATATATTTTTATTTCCCAAGTGGTTTTAGCAACTAATCTGCAATATTATGAAAAGTTGCATCCAATTTAAAAAAATAAAAAATAAATATTATAAGAATGTTTTCAACAAATGTATTGGTAAGTAAGTTAGTAAGAAAGTTGCCAGACCCAATAGAAGTCTATAAACAACATTAAAACAACTTGGGCACCACACAAATAAGCAACTCACTCGACAAATTCGAATTGGAAGGCAACTTCGTCGTTGTTGTCGTTGCAATCAAAGAAGTGTGTAGTGTGTGTGTGTAAAACTCAATGAGTATGTCTGACTACGCGACTGTGTAGCACATCCGCTTCCGCAACGGAAGCTAATGAACGTAGCCGAGTAGCAGCGACGCGAACAAAATGGCAGCGACTCTAAGAAAATGCCAGGCAAATGTTAAATTAATAATAGAGGAGCTGCCGGAAAAACTTTCTACCCAACGCCCAAAAATTGTTGCAGGCACACTCTCTTTCTCTCTCTGCCTTGTTAGCTACAGGAACAACCCCCTCAGCAACGACAACGACGACTACAACCACGACAACGACATTGGCATCGGCAGTTATGTGACTTTAATTTAAATAACTTTGGATGGCTTTGGAGCGTGCACTAATACCATTTCAGAAACTGGAGAGAACATGTTGCAAGGTTGCTCTTTGCCCTGTCTCTTCATAACTAAAATACGCCGACAATTTCGCTGGTATGATCCTCGGAGCTACCAAGAAGTCAGAGCCAACAACTGCAAGAATGCAGAAAGTGAGCTACTTTAAGTCGCGACCCCTGGAATTGTGCGCTGACTGGCACAAATTAAAGTTAAGAAATTAAATTTGAAACGCTTTCGATTTCAATTATAATTTGGCTTGACGAGTTTTTTTGATTGATTTTGTGTGTGCTTGAGTCAAATTGTGTTGCTATCTGTCGTACGGCCTTGTCGTGGACTGACTTCCAAATATCTGAAAGGAAGAAATCTCAGCAATAGCACCTTCCAATTCCCATTGAAACGCACATGTTGGCACAAGAATCAAACAGCTTTAATGAAACGCACATTTGGAGAGCACTGAAAATTTAACGAGTCCTGAAAACAACGAGCTAGTATCGATTTTTCTATTGCCAATTTTCAGCTCGTTTTTGTTGTTGTTGTTGTTTCGGCTCATTCGCCTCAATATATGCCACAATTTGCTGTTGTTTTTAATACACACACAACAGCCTAAAATACACACAACACCCACACACAAAAGCAAGGTAGACGCTACAGACATGTCTTAACAGACACGTGTGCTTTGGGGCCAGACGAATGAAAAGTTCTGTGTTTTTGTCTCAGTTTTTGCTTAGTTTTTGCCATTTGAATCCGGGTCTACCTCTGCACTCATCCAATCACCATGGTCAAGTGGGCTTTTGCAGCTACAGTTTCGTTGCTACAACTTTTCATACCATTCATGCAAAATAGTTGACAAATTGTAACAAAAACAATGAAGCCTGGCTTGCTGGATTTTCCCACTCCTTCCCATCATCAGCACAGACGGTTTTCCCTTTCCTTCTATCTTTTTTGTAGACACAAACGTCAGACGAAGTCAGTTTTAGTTTTGCATTTGCAAGTCTGACCCCCTCAGACTAACCGAATCCCAATTGAACTACGAGTAAGACTTTTATAGACCAGTCAGTGTGTGGGTGAGTGTAAGTAAGTGTGTCTAGGAGGAGTTAAAAGATTTTAAGCCCCTAATGATGATGATGACCCTGATGATGAGGATGCTGTTAAAGGTATCATGTGGTGGTGTCAACAATGCGCTTTGTTCTTGTTTTTTCTGCTCGTTGTGTTATTGGCTAACTGCTGTTAACTTATATTACATGATGCTTTCATTGCTGTGTGGGTTTGCTGTCTAGCCTCGATGAGCTGCACCTCCGACCGGCTTACAGCCTCGTTTTTTGCTGGGCAAACATATTGGAATTTTCATGTAAACAATTTGCATGTTTTTAACACACACACACAGTCACAGTCTCGCAAACAAACAAGCCAATACACACACACACATATAGACGAGCCCTGATTAAGGGAAAAACACAGAGAGAGAGAGAGAGAGTCGAATGTAAAACACTTTTCTTCATCAATTAACACATAAATTTTTGGTCCTTTGTTTTTTTTTAGTGCTTGTATTGGTATTTAATAAAGATAGCTTAGAGTTTATTCTATTGGAATTCAGAATGCTTTAGTATTCAAGCCTGCGGTTGATTTAAAAATTAAGTTAAGAGTTTAAGTTTGCATTGAACAGAACTCTGGTCACCTACTTCGAATTATTTAGAATTTTGATTGATTTAATTGACATAAACTTTTCTAGTTTAAGTTTTATTTGGAATTGAAAGAGTTGTGAAACTTCTGTAACAGATTTATCTACTTTACCTACAACACAGATACACCATGTTCAGTTGATTGAATGAATACTAACAAAACAAAGCGAAGCTGTTTTGGTTTTTGATTCCACGCATTTTCTTTATTCACCTGAAGGCAGTTTTACAATTGTCCACAAGACACTCGCTGTATAACATAAGGATGTTGTATTATTCTATATCATAAAATCCCTTCACTAAAATTACGCATACGCCCCGTGCAACACAAGCATCTAATTGCTGGGCTGCTTTTCTGTTGAAGAATGTTAAATTGCTTAATGCTTGCCGCTTTTCAATTAAAATTATGCCAACTAGGAAGGCACGAACTGCAGGTACAGCGAGTATTTACCGACAAATAGAAAAACGAATTTAATTAAAATGTATGATCATAGTATGTATAATATGCACACTCTCACAACAAGGAACATCAAACATAAAGCAAGGCAATTCGGCGGCTTGTATTCGGAATACGACTGTGAGTGAATCTGAAGCGAGGCCAACTCATTTTGAAAATAAGTACTCGACGCTCAACGATGTTAGCAAGTCAGTAACTTTGTGGAAGCTGGACTCAGAACCATGCCCAAGACTCGAACCCAGACCAGGACGGGCACCAGGAGCAGGTCCCGGTCGACGTTGGTTTAAGTGCACTCACATTCACAGCGACCAAAACAAAATGAACTTATGCACATAAACATTTGGATGTGTGTGACTTCGCTTGAGCACCTGTGCTGGGTTTCCGGGTGGTACGTGGTCCCTGTTTGGGTGCCATTTTACCAAATGCTCTATTCACAGCAATGAGACGGTTGATGAGAGCTGTGCGCTCTTGAAGCTAAAGGCTAAGTAGGTGCATTCATATAAATATTGCTCATGCACATTTGTTTCCGAGTCTGTTTCTGTGTTGGTATTTATATACACTTGTGCACTCTGGCAAATGCTGAAAGGTAATTAAATTTATTTTATTTTGCAATTACGACTAATCTTTTATGATTTTCTTTTTAACTGTTTACATACGAATATCACATATGGAGTGTTTTCACTATTGATTTACATTTAAACGATGCTCAGAAGCAAAATGAAATGTGTTATCCTTGCAGTTATTTTCGGTATTGCAATAAATGTTTCTAGCGCCTGTTTGAATTTTAGATATAAATTGCTTTTATATCCTTTTATTCCTATAATCTAAAGAAGGTTGCTTTCAAAATAATTGAATTAAAACTGCAGTGCAACTAGTTGCAAATCGAGAGTTCAACCCTATCCGTTAATGTTTACTCATTTTATCCAATCATCTCAATATTTATTACAGATAATTTCTTTACACAAATTTATTGGTTTAAATAACAACCAAAACCGTTTGCGTTGACCTGGGTCCGAACTGCTTCATACCTGCTAAAGAACATCTTGTTCTCCTGTGTCCCCCTGACATGCACTCAACACACGTTCAACACGCACTTCAATTGCTGTGCAAATATTAATCGCGCATGCCACAAGACACCGAGTTCAACTGCGCACAAGTCTCAGACTGTCTTCGAGTGTGTAAATGGGTGAGTGTACTGGTGTATGTGTTGTGTTTGCTGGCAACTTGAGAATGAATGTCTTCTCCTTGAGCACCCATCAATTTCAAAACAATAATTGAAAATTGCTACAATTGGAATTTTCGTTTGGGTTTTCTGCTCCACGTACGAAAAGAAATGAAAGTGTAACTTGCCGTTCGTTTTGCCCATACGGACAAAATGTAAAAATAGTGAAAATAAAGTGCAAAACTACTATTGCTTGACTCCCTGTTGCCTTAGTTTGCTGAAGAGAGTCGATATAAAGTTGTGCATTTTATTGTTGTGTGCGCGGCTGCAATTTTAACTGTAGCTTTAAATTTGGTGTGGCAAGAGCGAAAGTGAAACTCAGAAAGCATGAAACTCTTTCCTCTCAAAATTTTATTTTAAATTTTATAACTTTCTTTGTGACACGCAAAGTTGGCCAGCCAACTTGTGTGTAAATAAATAATGTTAACCAACATGACAAACACATAGAAAATGAAATAATAAATTCAATGTTTTATGAATAAATTATTTTTAGTTTTTTGAATGAAAGAATAAAGAATAATATAACAACATTGTTTTGATTTGTTTGCACCGCACTCTGCAATCCAAATGGAGTTTATTTGTTATATGATCAAAAGGTAAACATATATTTCTGGTTTTAAATGTTTATCTTAAGTTCATTGCAGCATCAGAAATTTCTCCTGACAGAAGACTTTAAAGTTATCCTTCATTATGTTAAAAATTATAATTATTTAAAATGTTTTATTCAAATGAATACAAAAGTACTATAAATACATAAAATCAAAAACTTATAAAAAAGACCTCTTTTAAATTATAAATTTAATAAATTATAATTTTATATTAATATTTATTTTATTGAAAATTAAAATGGAAAAATAAATACACATTGTTATATTGTTATATTCTTGTAATATAAATTTTTTTCGGACATTTTTATATTTAAATATTGTATACACTTTATCATTATATTACTTTGTGATATTTTTATTTAGTTGCAGTTCACCAAATACTTCTGCTCATCAATTAATTATTTGATATGTCGACTGACAGCAGCAATGACAGGTGAGTGGCCTTTTTATTCGATGCGTTTGTTGGTTTGCTGTCAGTCAATAAAATATTCGTATTCCGTCGTATTAATAAAATATTCAAATTTAATTTTCATCGCGCTGCATTTGACACATCTCGATAAAAACAATTACTATAAAAATAATGTAAAAAGTATTCGTGGTCATTGCCATTTTTTTTTGCTGATACTGGAGAGATGCAAAAAAGCTTTCCCTTAGTCCCTCACTCTCTACTTAATAGTAGCAGACCATTGTCTAGGGATGCTAACTATTTTTCGTTTCTTTTAACAATAATACACTCAGCAGATCTT
Source organism: Drosophila subquinaria (assembly GCA_037043405.1). NCBI lineage: Eukaryota > Metazoa > Arthropoda > Insecta > Diptera > Drosophilidae > Drosophila > Drosophila subquinaria. Next base: position 116,678 of record JBAMBL010000645.1, read on the forward strand.
TTTATAAATCTGTTTTCTCAGTATTTACTAATTTTACATTGTTTTTAAATCCTGTTTAAACATTTCCCTTACATTAAATTAAATTGTTCTTAAAATTTGCGAACTATTTACTCAGAAATACAACTACTTTAGATTTAATACGCTTGGGGTATGAGATAATATAAATGGAAAAGCAAACAATAAAGTTTAAGCATTGATCTTAGGCAATAACCTCGATGAAAAATTTAAGTTTAAATTACATGAAGTTTACGCCGCATGCTGCAAGCGCGAGGCAACTACTTACAATAAAATGCCACCAGTTGTCCCAAGTAACAAGCATAGACAGCGACAGGATGCTGGGACAATGGCGGAAATGAAAATTTAATTTTACGCAAACACAAAAGCCAATTGAAGTCAATTATTGTTTATGTAACTAATTTTATTTAAATTTAAGTCAATTCGTATGCACCAATGGCAAGAGACGCAAGCCGAAAAGCGAAATGCATAAAAAAGGAACAGAAAAACACCGAACTATGGAGCTAAAGCGAATCGAAGAAGCGTCAACAAATTGATTGCAAATGAAAGCTTAAGAAAATGGATAAAAAATTGTTGTGCAGAAAACTGCAGACTCGACTCTAAACGACTCTCAAAATGTGCATAAATATTTACTGAATATCGTTAACTAACTAATTGTTCTATTAAGCTTAAGCGATCAAATGTTAAGTGACCCATTTCAGAAGAACAAATTTAGCAACTTGATTCCCAAGCTTTTTGGCATTGGGCCAAAGCAAAACAGTTCCAAAATAAAATAGCAACCAAAATGTCCTTGGCCCTTGTCGAATATTGTTGGGGCCATCCATCAGCTGTTTGTTTTGTAGAGCGAAGCGTTTCCAGCTTTTTGTTATAACACTTTTCTTTTTTGTCTTTCTGTAAATTTTTTGCTGTCTCATGGAGACAGGGACAAAGTGCAGCTCGTAGCTGAGCAATATTTTTTTTCGCCTTGTGTGTTCTTTATTTTGATTGATTGCATTGTTTCGTGTAACAAGTTTATTTCGTCCACGCCCATCAAACACTTAAAGCTAAAGGCGTAGCAACAAAAATGGTCTGTATTTTCATGGGCCTATCTTCTGGGCATGTACATCATTGTCACAACCAGGAAATTGATTAAAGCGGCCAAATAAAGGTACAGTTTATTGGCCAAACTCATCTTATCACCAACAGCATCCTTCAACCATCTACCATACATTTATCTTTACTGCAATCTCAATGACGTCTACTTTTCGTTCTTATTCTCTTAGCCATCATCATTAGTGAAAATGATTTCTTATTCAATGCTGGCTTGTGTTCTGCTTTGGCTTTTGCTCAGCTATTGACTGAGTTTTTCTTTGCTTTTCATTTCATCTCTTTTCTGGTTTCTCCGCGTTGTTGTCATGCTTCATCTATTTTTTATGCTTTGCTGGTTGAGTTGATGGAAATTTTTATGTTGTTCTTTTTCTTTTGAACCGCCTGCACTTCAATAACAGTCGCCGCAGTGCCATCAGTTGACTTTGGTAGCAATAATGCTGTATTTGTTTTCTGCCTCCCAAAATAAGCTTAGCTCTGCTTTAGCATTTGATTTGCTTTGTTTTCTTTAATATTGATTGTATGCAATATATCAGACAGACAAATCAGACTTTCCAAAATCATTCGAGATATTTTCCATTTTTGTTTGATGTATGGAAATTTCAGCTAAGAAAAATGTCATGAAATCAAAATAAAAGAGAAATATAACCACATTGCTCTGAATATCCTTATGCAGGCAATTTCCATGAAACAAAAGATAAAAACTCTATTAACCAAGTGCTTATTTTTCGCTATAAACATATCTGCAAAATATTTAAAAATAAATGCCAATGTTCACATTCAGTATCAAATATTTCATCAAAATATGTAGAAAAGTTGTACACAAAATAGAGCAGAGAATCATTTTACAATGTCTCCCCCCGAAATGTAACTCATGATGAATCCACAACGCTTCGATTCTGTGCTATTTGGGGAAAATGTTAGCACCTCTGGCACCACATCGATCATTAGTTCGGAAAAGTTATCCGAATTATGCGGTCCTTTGCGAATTTTAAGGTGTACGGCATCGAATTGATGTTTCCGCAAAAAGCGCATGATTGACAAATCCTGTGGCATGTAACCCCAAATGAAGGTTTCCCCTTGTCTCAGGTGTAGTTTCTCAGTCAAGGTTGTGATCTTGTGCGAGATAATCAAATTAAGAGGTTGGCGCAGATGATTCATGCGTTGACGTCCCGAATCCATATCGAATCGCCTATCCTGCAACTGTTGCACCTTGTTGGGCAGTGAGGACGTCAAGCCATTGTGCTGGAATTGAGACTGACCCGCACGTATGAAGTACAACAAATAGTCCCGAGCACAGTCAGGCATGTCGAAACTGTCCCAGCGACAGCATCTCAGTTTCACATAGGACTGCAGGAGCCAGTCTATGGGCTGATCATTGAAGAATATCTGCACATAGGATAGAAATGGCTTGAGCTCCTTTGTGTGAAACAGTTTGCCAATAAACCCAAGATCACAGAAGCTCATCACAATCCAGTTGCGATGATGACCCAGTCGGAAATTGGAATGCAATGCTGCCAAGTTTACTATATAGTCAAAATATTCCTCTCTCGGTACAACATCATCCTCCAGTTGTAAATAATAAGTGCCTCGGCTCTGGGCATATGTCATTAGGTACATATAATCCAGGGTCTGTTTGGAGCGCCAACGAACACGCGCTGGTTCATCGTTTAGCGTAATGTGGAGCTTATCAAAGTCAGGATAGTAGTTTATTGGCGGTGTGATGACATCAATCAAGCCATCATCTAACTCCTCTCCAAAGGTCTGGCTTATCCCCTGCCAAATCTGCTGCACAACTGACGAGTTTGTTTCACCTATGTAAACCACAATCAGGGAATTGCGGCGATGGAAGTTACTCATATTTTCAATCAGTTGTGTTAGTGTTTCCAACAGATAATTCTCGGCAGGACGATGCACTGTGGGAACACCCAACACATATGGGACACCTGTGCGTCCCTGACTGTAGCTGGATCCCATTAACAGGGGAGTTTCACTCAAGATTCCCTGCCAAGTTATTCCATCGCGCTCTTTAAGTGGATGATCTGTTGGATTGATTAATACTCGTTGTACGTAGGAGGTGTTTCTGCTGATCTGAGGAACGCGCCTGCTTCTCAGAGTTGACGTCTGTCGGATCACAACATCTACGAGCTGATTTTCATTATGATTGGTGGAAATCAAAAGCACAACCAGCACCAGGCAAAGGAGTAGAACAAAGCTCATGCAAATGTCAAAACGAAAGTTGATAATCTTCATGATTTTGATTTACCGATGATGCATCGATAAAATTGGAAAAACTAATTAGTTTATAAATTTCAAGCAGCTTCTGCAAAGCCAGCTTCTATATTTGAAAATATGTTAAAAACTTACGTTAATAACTAATTCTATCAAGAATAAATTAAGAGAGCGTTTATTTATTCAAGGACATGCCGTTAGTTTGTTTATTTTCAAAATGATATTGTCTTTGATGAATGAAAATTTTAAAAACATAACTAACTTTGTATTGATTTAATGTCAAGAAGCTAATATTTTCGAATTACTTTGGAAAGAAAGGTGATAACTGAAGTAATTCATTTCTCAATTATTTTGTATATAAATTACATCATTGCCTTATTCTCAACTATTAGTGTAATGGTTTTGAATAAATACAAATTTACTTTGACTTTGTTTTTATTATTTCACTTTTCGGGATTATTCATTTGAGCTGCAAATCAAAGTAATGTACACAGGAATGCCAATGAATTAGAGAAAAGACACAATACCAACTGAAGACCATTAAGTTATTCATATGCACAGCTCGCATTAAACGCATTGAGAATTGCAAGAGGCGGAGACATAAATCCGAAAAGCATACCATTTTTTCAAATGCCGCTGTCTTTCATGGGCACACCCTAGAGACAAAGAACAGAGACAGAGAGCGAACGTGAAAATAGCAATGCTTAATAAAGCCCACAAATTGCAATTTAATGTCATAGAGATTTTTGAGATGCTTGTGAATGTTGGCGTGCGCTAAGAGAGCCATTAAAAACAACAACAAATTGGATGTAAAGTTTATATTTAATTCGATTAAAACTTTTTTGTGCTTCTTTTGACAGGCTCTGTAAATATCCTTATATTTATTGCCCTTATGTTTTATTTATAAAAATTCGCACGTGATGATAAAAATGTTTGCACTCTCACTCGCCCAGAGACACCTTCCAACTGCAAGGATATGGATTCTGGTTCAGATTCGGCTTTCGAGGGTTGCGCATTAAATAAATAACCGAAAAACTTTTCAACTTCCATGAATATTAATAGCAGCAGATTTTAAAATGTGTGCGTAAGTGTGTGTATGCTGTATGAAAAGCATCAACGATGACATCCAAGTGACAAAGTCGACGCCACATTGCTCATACGCCGCGATTTCCGCACAAAATGTAAAATGTGAATTTAAATTGAATTCCTTAATGAATTCGTGGTAACGCCTGGCCACGAACCACACAGACTGAACAGCTCCAACTTGCTGAAGGTGTTGCCCATTGCGACCGTCAGAATAAAAACATGTACAAATGCTATTCGCGTGTACTCAACTATGAGATACCCGGTAATCAGGTCCTTAGATATTCAAATTGAATTGGCAAACACTTATTTATTTAAGCACATGAAGATCACGGCTGTAGATCAGTGGTCGGCACCAACACAGTCATATGTTTGCATTGCGTTAGTGTGCATTTTAGTTCGCCTAACAGCGGAATAACAGCGACGTTAACAGAAGCAAATCGTAGCAGTGTGTCGTACGTGAGCGTACGTGAGCGGCAGCGCAGTCGCCACGCAAGTTTCCTATGCCTACGGGATAGGGCCGTGCCGAGCCCTGCTGTAGATAAACAAGAATTTTAATTGGGTTCGGTTTAATGACTCAACTATATTTAATTCAAATTAGATTATTACTTGTAGGGCATTAAATATTTGCCATGATGAATGCAACCTGATATTGCTTGTTCATTTTATCACCCGATGCGCGTTTGTGGCAACGGCGAAGAAGAAGAGATGGAACTAACGTAACTTTTTGGGCGCGCAGCGGGAAATTATGCAAAAATTCAAAACCATAAAGTTTGGCGCTCTGCAGTTGCAATTTGCCCCACAAGCAGCAGCAACCACTCGACTCTTAATTAAAATGCATTAAGTTGGGCAGAGGGCGAGGAGACCCCAACATGTGACCTCAAATGTTAACAAATCAAAACAGCATAATCTGTTTAATCTGAAATTTAGACTAGCTACAGCCTTAACGAACTGCCATTGTGCCAGTAGAATTATTAAACCGCAACAATAATTAATAATAAAAAAATATATATAAAAGAAACTTTATTCTAGCATCTACACTGATTAATGGCCCTGTGCACTGGAAAATTAAATGTAACGCCACATGAAGCCACAGCGATGTGCCCATCACGGCCTTTACGATGGTCGGTTTTGACATGTGATAATGGTCAAAGCTTTGCTCGTATTTTTCCACAACTCTCACATTTTGCATACCTATATATATTTAATGCAATTTCGGCGAACCAACAAACACAACATGTGACATGTGTTTCAGAAATAGCTACGGAAAACCAAAAAATTTTAAAAATGATTAGGTGCACATAAAATGCAAACATAAAAATGTTGGCAAAAAAGGTTGAAATACAATTTTCCATGTATTCGACAAATAAATACTCTGTATCAAATCCATCTTATATAGATAAAGTTTTAAAAATTTGTTTAGCTTTAGTAAAAATAATTATTTCTGTCTATTATATAAATTTATAATGTAAGCTAAAAATATAATTAAATATATAAAGATTTAATATATTCAAGACTATTTAAAAATATTTTGTAGTAAAAGAATGAAAAGTTTTAGATTATAAGTCATCAGTTGCACTAATCAATCAACTTTTATAGTGCACCTAAAAAAACAAAGACCTCCATTGG
>JBAMBL010000646.1:0-30910 GCA_037043405.1 Drosophila subquinaria
TTTTTTCCATTTGGTTATTGTAAGGGCTGCATTTTTATTTCTTATTTATTTATCACCTTAGCTGAACAATGCAATTGGATCAGAAATCTGTTCAACTAAAGTGCAAGCCTTGTAATGAACCCAATTTCTTATTTGAATGAGTTAATTAACGTAGTACCTATTTATCCAAGTTGAAGTACATACACATAAAAAATATCTCCAACAAGATAATACCAAAATAACTATAATTATTTGTATCACACTTCCTAAACTATAAAAACTATTTGCAGAACATGTGCATTTATAGTAAATAAATATAACGCTTTAATAATTTAACACATAATCCAATACCCAATGTACTAAACATGATGACGTGTAACACGTGTGTTTGGTTGAGTGTGTGCGTGTTTGGTTGTATGTGTGTGAGTCCGATCAAGACCCGCATGGGGCAGCAGTTGCTTGTCCCGCAACATGTTCGTCATGGCTTCTCTTGTGTGTGCTAGACATATTTGTATAGCTGCTTAGGCTTAAGAGTTGGATCAAAGTTTTGACCTTGAAAACCACACACACACACACACACACACACACACACACACACACACACATACAAAAAGTTAGATTCTTCGAGTGAAAGAGAAGGATGAAAAATGGCCATCGTTGGTTTGTGCTGCTTACTTTTTGGGCCGGCAACTTGTTTTTGGCTGTTCTGCTCGCTGCTTAGTTTGTATTTAGCAGCTTCGACTTTTCGACTTAAAACTGAAGTTGCCCCACACACAAATACACACGTCGAGGGAGAACAAGGAGAAAAGTAAACAATACTCGAAATTTGAAATTGTAAATATTAGCACAGTTCCAGGAGCCCGAGTCACAGAACCACCGTCAACTCGGCAACCACGCCGGGCATGACCCACACACACACACCCACACACACCCAGCAGCTCTCTCCTTCCCCTATTGATGTTCTCCAACTTGGAAAGCCGAGGGCGTTGCCACTATGTTTAACTAAAGTTTCGTGCACTTGTGCAAATAGGAAAAGGATTTGAACGTCGGCGCCGTCTGCTTCTCCTTAGTTGTGGTCCGTGCAGAAGCGGATTACAATCATAAGCGAAAATTAATGAATTATTTACCAGCAGCTTAGTTAAGCGCAAATGTCCCTCCCCTTCGCCCATCTAACCCGCAATGGCACAAAGGTGCGACCCCGTCTCACCCGCAGCTTCCCCACAAAGTCAAAATTTGTGCTTGAGTTAAATGCCTAGGCTCTTTTCCCCCTCAGAGACAGGGGACAGACCTTCAGCTGTTCAGCTGCTACCTGGTAATTAATTAGCCCAAGACATTTGTCAATATTATCTGCAACTCTTGTAAATGACACTAAATTTTGAAATACATTCCGACATAACTTAAGGCGTTGAAAATGAAATTTATTTATGACAAGCTTTTTGATTTATCTCTGCAAAATGAGAGAACAATTTGAAACATATCAAACTGTCAGATAAAATGATTTGTTTGTTTCGATTCGAGATACAGTAAAAAGTAAGCAAGATTCGTTTTATTGCTAATATCGAGGCAGAGTTTAACATTCAATTGTTTAATAAAGACTTTAAATTCTAATATTTCTAACATTTTCGACAAGTGCAGTAATTTGTGTTTTTATGTAATGAAATTCATTACCCTATATCACATTTAATTATTTTGCAATAATTTATGGATTTATAAACTATTTTACTGTCTGCCGTTGTCCCATTGGGATTTCCCCGAATCAGACGCATTATTACGAATCGGGCTCTTTATCTGCTTTGTGTATTTGTAGCTACTTATTAATTTGAAATGTCTAAATATCAGGGACCGCAACTTTTATAACTTTTAAAATAAAAATTGCAAAATAACAATTATTTTTAGATTTTTATTTTAAAGTTACGGAAAAACTCTTATTTTTAATTTTTATTTAAAAAGTTATAAATTATCGCTAAAATTCATTTTTTTAATAAAAGTTGTGAAATAACTCTTATTTCTGATTTTTTCAATAAAAATAAAAGTTAAGAGTTATTTTTGATTTTTATTTTAGAAGTAAATATTAGTTAGTGTAATTAATTGCCAAATAGTTTATAGAAGAGCTGAAGGCCTCTTCTGCCATATCCACGTAATAAACTAGCCTATAATTGTATTATTTATAAGTTAGCTCTTAAAAAAATAAATAATTTTATAGAAGAAGACAATTTATAGAGTTTTCATAGTCACATTTTTTGAACATAAATTAAAATAGACTTGTTAATGCCATTTAAAGGAAACCTCTATTGAAAACTGAGCTGAGCGAGAGAAAAAACAAAGATATGGAAACAGATATGGAAACAGATCAGGTCGAAAGGAAAGGAAGACGCCAGAAAAGTTTGTTTTTATTATGCAAAGCACGATGGCCTATGAAATATCAGTCCTGGCTGGTCTCAGCAGCCCGCTGAATATTCCTCTTAAGAGTGCAAGCAAAGGCAAACACAGATAAATCCATTATAAACGCACGTTTGCACTCACAAAGGCAGCTGATAAGAAGAGAGACTGTAAAAGGAACAAGGAGTAAAATATTGAGCAACATTGCAGGCTCTTAAAGCGGTTTTGTTCATGTTCTTTATGGACACATCACCAGCATTCGGGGTAATTAAAAGTGATTACAGCTCATTAAATGATAAAGGATCGTAGCACACGCATTGCAAGCACGAGAATGTGAGAACAGCGAGGCGGCTGCTTTATTAAAATGATAAGCACGCACGCGATGCCAATGTCCTGGCCGCATGTCCTTGCCGCAAGCGGCTTGCAATTGCGGCCAATCCAACAATAACAACAACAACAACTTCCATCAACAACAAAACGGTGCAATAGCAGCAACAGCAGTTACAACAAGAGCAAGAAAAGCTCCTGGCGCACTTCCAACAATAAGCAACAATTTTAGCAGCCGCCAAAGCTATTATCCTACGCCAGGACATCGCTGCCGCTTTTTGCTATGCCCCGCAGGCAGGAAGACACTCAGGCAACCGGCCAAACAACAAAACCATCCGATCAAGCCAAGGAGGCAGTCAGGCAGGCACAAATTGTTTTTTACACATGTGCGCGCAACATATTAAATTGTAAACATGCATAAATGTTGTTTATCGGGCAGCTTCGAAACCAAAAAAGACAAAACAAAACTAGAAAGAATAAAGCAGAGGTGATTGTCTTTAAAATACCCTACAATATTGTAATATCAATACATAATTGAAAGACATGAGTATAAAAAAGGGATACATATAATAATATGTTTTTAAATCTAACCCCCACTTATAATACCCTATATTTCCAAATGGACAAATAATGTGTGGAAATAAGAGCTCCACTTGAGTCGACTTGAATTTGATTGCTTGGCAGGCAGTCGTGAGAAGACAACAGGAAACTACTATGGAACGTGTGCCAAAAACCATTAAATGTTGTTTGATGTCGCTCCGAGCATGCTGTGTGCTCCTTGAGGCTTAGCGAAAGTGTATCCTGTCAAAGGACATTATGCAACCAAATTATTGTAGTTGGCACCAAACAAAAAGATTGCTGCAAATAAACAGAGGCTCTTCTCCAAATGCTGCTAGTAAGCTGCCAAAAGTCCTGCTGAGCCCTGCCCCAAGTGGCATGTGTAAAAAAGGCGCTGTGAATGCCATGAGGGGAATGTGGGGCAGAGTCATAGAGGCGACAAATGAGCGCCGCATTAGCGTCACCAAAAGAGCGGCTGCCATTTAAATGCCCAACAGCACCAACAAGAAAACCGCTGTAATTATTTTGTGAACATTTTGTCAAGGATTAGCCCCAATGGCGGACAGGACAACTGCATGCCTAGGAGACGAGGCAGCTGAAGGCTCTACATGCAATTTAAAGGCTTAAGAACGCAAGCCAAAGAAGGAAATAAAACAACAACAATAGCAATTTATGCGCAGCTTAAGAATATAAATATAAAATTATGAGCAATTTAAGCTACTTAAAAATGGTCAAAGATAAGCCTGAATGATGAGGAAAGCTTTCAAAAAGGAAAACTGATTGCAGAAAGAGACCAACTTACATGATATAAAATGTAATAAAAAGAAATTAATTCTTCAGCTGTAATTATGTTAAAGAATACCGACTGTAGCTGCATGTTCTGAAGGTATACACTACTGGCCAAATTAATAAGTACACTCTTTTTTTTTTACTATAACAGGTATTGAAGGTCAAGTCTTCAAATTTAAAAAATATATTTGGAAAGGTCATCTAAATTTCTTTTGAATGATGCATAACTTTCCTTAACCCATTAAGTACCCATTAAGCGAAAAGATTTTTGAAAATTTTTTTTGCCGTCACTCCTTAAATTTTTTGAAGAATGTTTTTGCATCCCAACATTTTTTGTTAAAAATCGAGGTAAAAAGTTTTGAAAGTTGACTTTTTTTTTTAAATTCGAATATTTCAATGGGTATTTAATGGGTTAAGGAAAGTTATGCATCATTCAAACGGAATTTAGATGACCTTTCCAAATATATTTTTTAAATTTGAAGACTTGACTTTCAATAGCTGATATAGTAAAAGAAAGAGTGTACTTATTAATTAGGCCAGTAGTGTATATACTCGTTAGTATTAAGAAAAACAATTTATAATATTCAAAATGATACAACTTCGATAATTGAAAAGTATGACTTCAAAATGAAAGCAATAAATATAAATGAATTTTAAAATATATTTTGAAAAACTTTGCTCCTAAACTTATTCATAAGCAGTATTGAAACTTATCTTTAATCCACTTATTTGTTAGCAATTTAACAAGATTTAACTTGATTTTATTAAAGTACTTTAAAGTTTTTGGTTATTTTGAATTTGCAGCTACAAAACTAACAACCTACAAAACAGCAACAATGCCAGCAACAAGCAAATCAGCCTCAAATGGCAACAAATACAACAACTAGTTACAACAATAACACCCGTTGTAATAATTCTGGCAGCAGAAGCAACAACAGAAAAAGCTGCCTGGAAAACTTAGTTTGCAACTCATATGTGTGAGATTGTGTGAATGTGTGTGTGAGTATTACAAAAGCCGCATGCTAGCAGGCAAGTATGTATGTGAATATGTGTATGCGTGTGTGATAATGCAATTGTAATTGTGGTTGTAAATGTGCATTTGCATTTGTTACAAACACTTCTAACATTGTTGTTGTTGCGGCAAATATAAACAATTTGCACATTGTTAACATTTATTTATTACTGTCGTAACAATTTGTGGTCACTGTGTGTGTGTGTGCGCGTAAGAGTTTGTTAGTTAAATTATCTTTCGCAGACAGTTGCCTTAAATCTTGCATCCTTTTGTCTCGCACCACCAACCTTCAATGATAAAGTGCATTTGCATCAAAATTGAAACGGCACTCAACTCTCTCTCTTTCTCTCTCCCTCTTTTTTTCTCTCTCTGGCACGCATACATCGCATATATCAATGACAACAATTGTGCCGAAAAATCATTGCGTTGGGAATAGCGTACGATATGTATGTTTATCTGTGTGTGGGTGTATGTGCGATTCACTCTACATACATATACACATACATACGTATATATGTATTTTCCTATTTATTTATCAAACAATGTGCAGCTGTTGCATTTCCCATACGCATTTTCCACGTCTTTTGAACTTAATGCCAAACTTAATGTTCTCTCTAACTCCACCACGACACTCCTATGTGTGTGTGCATAGGTCCGAGTGTGAGTGTGCATGTGTACGTTTCTTGAGTTCAAAAATAGCAGCCAGCAGCAGTTGGAAGTCAGCATTTCATTTCGCATTTCTATTCGTTTAGATGGCTGCAATTTTGCTTTGCTTATAGTTAGCATAAGGTGAGCCCAAAGTATGCAGTGACTTTTTGGCTATAAACCTAATTGCAACCATTTAAAATTTGGCAATGGAATGTAGCTTCAAAAATTATAGACTAGGCACAAAAGTCCCAGCAGGCAAAAGACTATAATCATTTTTTGTGACCCTTGAAATTATGCAAATGATTTTGTGTAAAAAAAATTTATTGAATTTTTGAAAACGGCCAAGACTTAATCAGGTCAGGTCAGGCAATCAGTTTACAAAATGAATTTGAACTATGATGAAATTTGTGTCAAAGTATGTGTATTTAATTAAATTAGTATAATGAAACATCGCTTTTTAAACATAATAAAGATTTTTTTAAACAAACTTAGATAAGGTATCATGATATTAAAGAAGAAATGATTTTCGGCCAGGATAGGATTTGATAGGATTTCCGTAAATGAGTTTTCAAAATGGACAGATTTATTTTCAAAACTCGACATTGTCGCTAGTGTCGTCGATAGTTTATTACCTCTAGTTATTTCTGACATCAATGAAATGTTAAATACGCAGTTAAGTTCGATGGAACCTTTTGTAAGTTTGTAAATATGAAAATTCGCTGTAATCTTAGGAATAAATACTTTTTGCAATGAAAAGAAGAAAACAATAATTTAACAATAATTTACATGAATTTACGATTTTTAGCTTAATTTTAAGTCATTTTATAACAGCGCCAATATTTGTCCATGGCACGCAACAAGACATTACCGAGTGGGAGTTATTTCCATTCCCTGTGCCAACGCGAAAAGTGCAAAAAGTGTTTTATAATTATGGCACCTGGCAAAAGCTTTTTATTCGTACACAGGGTGCCTCATAGTCTATCTTGTTTTACCGATTCTTTCCTGGAAGCAAGACAGACATTAAAAAAAATTAAATGGCACCTTTTGATAATGCAGTTGACGTTGAATTCGCTGTCGCATTGCTTTCTTTAGCGAACTTTATACACAGACTCAAACTTTCCGCATTTGCATTTTAACCCTTTCATGGGATTAATTCAGAGGAATGCGCTAAAAATCTGAAATTTTGGATATAAGGTATATTGACGACGCTGATTTCAAATATGCAATCAGATTTCAGGTAGCTCTTTTCACCTGGCCTCCAGGTAATGTCCCTTAAAAAGGACTAGAGCTGTCAGAGTATGTTTGTTTATACAGATTTTATATTAAATCAACTTAAATGGTAACTTTCAGCTTTTAATGAATGCTAGCGCAGCAATTGCTTTCTGGCTTAAAGCAATGATATACTTTGCATTTTTTTCAAATTACAAATGTTATTCCCTCACAACCATCTAATTTGCACCAGGCATTGATTTTATTATTAACAAATACCGGGACATCCATTATGTTGTCCAGGCAAACCTCTTTGTCCGGTTAAGTTTGAATTGTTCAATTAAAGAGCTTACAGATGTGGTGGGAGAATTACTTAATGATATGAACGAGTTTTCATACAGCGGCTGTCGCGACAATGACCTCTTCATCAGAGAAGGTCTGCCAAGTAAATTCGGCGTCGTTTCGGCATTGACTACCACATGAGAGTTTTGTGCTTTTATTAAAGTATTCGCCATTTCTGCCCGAAAATGAGAACCATCTAAAATGTATCTTTTTGGAATATTTAATTCGTTGCAGTCATTTTTGTATTCCATCCAAGTTGCAACCAAAGCAAGGTTTACAAAATACATAATTACGCAAAACGTTCACTTTTGTATTGACTTTGTAATATTGCAGCATTGGATCTAAGAGATATACACCGCTCATGTTTTCGTTGTACAAACGAACCATTTCCAGAAAATTAATTTCAGTATACTTTTGCAACTGTTTATCACTTTGGGATGCCTTGAATTCTTTGCCGATTGCAGTATAATTAGAAGCCAGCCAAGGTAGTTAACTACCCTGTTATCGTACCAGCGAAAGTCGTTGTCACTATAACACTACGCAGCTGAGCCTCGACCCCTTTTTGCCATAATTTTACCAAATCTGTTTACACATATCGTTCCTGCCACAAAAATACTTCTATTCAGAAGGATTTCGAAAAGCTTAAACGATGAAAAGTTTGCAATTGGTATCCGATTTGCTGGTTCAAGCACTATAGCTGATCCTAAACCTATAGTTTCTTAGTTTTAAATAAGAAAATCGTAGGGCAAACCACTCTTGCCGCTAAGGAACTAAATCTTTAATCCCCAGGGTCACGGCTAACCTTTGATATATTCGAAAAAACGTCCTTGAAATTGAATTATTTGATCATCTATTGCAATGCATTTTTCTATCGGCAATTTGCGTAGATGAATCTTCAAATGTTTCACTAGTGGTCTTACTTTGTGAAGTCGATCGGAAGTAGAAGACTTGGAAGGATCACTAACAAACATTACACACTTAGTCAGCCCTTGTCCCATAAAAGGGACACCGATACTTATGGTTATATTTCTATGATTTGTACACTTATATTGAACGTTTTTTCACTATATTTACAACAAAGGATGCAACTATACATACATATTTTTTCTGCACCAATTCGACGGGGGAACCACATAAATTATTTAGCTGAAAATCACACATTTAATTGCTAAAAAGAAGGCTCTGCAAAAACGCGTATAATTTAATCAAATGGTAACAGAGCGCGAAAAAAAAGATAATGAGATAAAGCTAGCTCTGTGAGCATTCAAAGTTGCCTAAAAGATTTTATATATGTAGCATATGTTTTAAATTCTATCAATTCAAAGCTGAGCAAAGAGTTTGTCCCTTACATGCGACTAGTCCATGAAAGGGTTAATTATTAATTGTTTTTGTTGTCTGTGTTTGTTTTTCACAGGTGCAACCACAAACAATCGGGTTGATTCCATCTTAAGAAAAATTCGGCCATAAAAATGAGTGCATTGCATATACAATATGTACATACTTATATACGTAATAACAAAGCCGTTGACTTTTCTGGGAGTGACGTTAATTTATTAACTACTACGCTTGCCAAATGGCAGTTTCTCTCCCCCGTTCCCATTCACTTTCCATACACCTTTGCCAAAGAAATCCTATTACAAAACCGCAAGCAATGCGTGCTCTGCACTTTTGCACATTCATTGCATTTTATTTATTGTATGATTCAACAATTTACGTAAGTTGTGCGACGCGAATATGAAATTATCCTTTTGTATGGCCAACCCAAGCAACTCGACGTTGCCCTCGAGGAAGTTGACAATAAGAGCACGTACCCACGCCTATAATGCATTTTAATGGTAGCCTTAAAACATTTTATTAATGCAATGCCAAAGTACCTGGCTGAGTCACTTTGCCGGCCCCTTGGCAAGTTGTCGCTTACGTATTTATGCATACTTAATATGAATTAAGGTTAGCTTAGAAGCAGTTCTTTATAAGTTAGGTAGAATTCTTTAAAAGGCAACTATTTAATTGAGACATGTCATAGGTTTTAAATAAAAGCTATTAAGTTATTAACTACCGCCCATGCAGATAATTTTAAACAAATATACATATAACTGAGTGAAAAGGCAATTTGAAGCAGAGGCAATTTGAGGAAACAGACAAATAGAAAGCTGACTTTTTAGGATGGTGACATTTATACTCACACATACTCGAACAGCTTGTGTGCATATTAAAAACGTAATGTAGCAATTTACTTCAATATTCGCTACATCTACGTATGCATGTTGCCAAAATACTTTCTAGTTAAAGCAAACGGAAATTTGATAAAGGCGCAAATGAAATGCTCTGCAGAACGAAGTGTCGATACTAGCTGACAATTTATAGGTTTGGTGCTTTCACCTTCACGCACGATTTTAGTGCGGATCGATAGAAATGTATAACAAAGCAGGGCTTTTCATTGAAAAGTGCTTTTAGCTTTCAGAGGTACCATTTTTTTAATCACAACTAATTTATATATTTTTTTATTTGTAACATTATTTTTTATTTTTATTATTGTGACTATTATTCTTCCTGCTTTGTATTTAGTTATAATCATTAAGTGGAAAATAATTTGTTATTTTTCTAAAAAATAATAATAGCATGATAACTTTGATAAGTAAGCAAAATAGCCACTGTGTGTGACACAACTTGAGCTAAAAAATCCTAACTGATGCATTTCGAGAAGAGCAACAGTAATCTCAAGCAGGAAATGAGTAGTTAAATGACAAGCGATTCAAAATATACGTATAAAATATAATGTACATAGTACACACACAGATGCAGGGCACTCAGTCACACTTTTACACATAAACAAACTCGTTACATTTATTTTTTGCCAAGGATCTGCTCAATCGATATTTAATTTTCCTGAATTTTGTGCTTATTGGCAGCAGACACATATAGGGTTACGTCCGCTTAAAAATCTATAATGCAAAAATCGTTTATTATTTGCTCAAGAACCGTTAAAATATACAAACTGAAGGGCATTGGTGGAATAAGACTTTGGCTTTGGGAACGGGGTGATTCGCTCAGCCGCTGCAAAAAGTCAAACACGGCCATTTGTTGCAGGTTTCAATTTCAGTTGATTGCATTGCAAAGAGAGTAGCAACCAACTTGCTACCTTCAATGCCATTGTCGAAGAATTGTTGTAGATATTTGGACATGCAGTCGAGTGCAAAGGAAGGAGAGAGAGTTGACAGATGGTCCGACAGATCCAACGACTGTGCGGCATCTGCACTGAGACATATGTAGAATTCACACATACACTCACACACATACACACTTGGAGCAAAACATACAAAAATTATAAGGATATACACTACGTGCTGTCAATAAATAAAACAGTTCCGTGTAGTCCTGACAGGAGCAGTTGCAAGTAACACACAAGTCATGGCTTAACCCATACGAAGGAAACTTGCTCGATTTAATACAAATGCGCTTAGGTGTAGGCAAGAGCTATGGGAGGAAATAACGGTGACCCAGGAAGAGGCTGCTGTGTGGGATTTGTGCCAAGCTACGTTTTAGGTCTTCGTTGCAGCAACAGCTGCTGATGCATCTGCCACAGCTGTGCTTACAAATAAAGTTATCGCATTTGTCGGGTTATCAATTTGTAATAATTTTCGTATTTTCTCCTTAACTGGTTATCTAATTGAAAGACATTACATCAAACGACTTTGAAACTATTTATTTATTCAGATTCAAATATTAAAAGCACTGATTTTGGTAAATCTCGTATATATTTCATTAATTTTTATTTATTGATATAAGAAAGCAAAACAGTGCTGCCTTAAATTAAAAACAATATGTTATATATGTATATTACAAAATTAAAGTAATGAAAGCTTATACAAAACAACAATCAAATATAATAATAAATAAAATCTATTAAATTTAATAATACTGGTATTAATTATATATTAATTATATATTAATTATATATTAATTATAGGGTGTTACTGTGCCGTTCACACACTGTTTCAGGTGAGAAGCCAAAGGTACGTACACTCAGGGAAAGAAGTATATGTGGGTGAAGTTATTAAAAAAAAATATACTTTTAACACAAAAGATTTGATGCAGGTTTCTTAAAATAATCTTATCATTTAGTTTTCTTTTGAATGACACAAAAATTTTCTTAACCCATTAAGTACCCGTGGAAAATTTAGAACTTTTGTAAAAGTGTTTTTTTTCTCACTTTTTTCCTCGATTTTTTACAAAAAATATTTTGATGCAAAAAAATTCTTCAAACAATTCTAAGAGTAACTGCAAAAAAAATTTAAAAAAAAAATTTTTTTCTAGTATTTTTTATAATTTTTTGAAAATTCCAAATATGACTATTTTAATCCATTTTTCCTACTTTTTCCTCCTTTTCATACAAAATGTGCCAATTTAGCAATTTTCAAAAAATTATAAAAAATACTAGAAAAAATATTTTTTTTTGCAGTCACTCTAAGAATTGTTTGAAGAATTTTTTTGCATCAAAATATTTTTTGTAAAAAGTCGAGGAAAAAAGTGAGAAAAAAAGCACTTTTACAAAAGTTCTAAATTTTACACGGGTACTTAATGGGTTAAGAAAATGTTTGTGTCATTCAAAAGAAAACTAAATGATAAGATTATTTTAAGAAATCTGCATCAAATCTTTTGTGTTAAAAGTACATTTTTTTTGAATAACTTCACCCACATATACTTCTTTCCCTGAGGTAGTTGTGTCATGACGCAGTCACTTCAGACTTGTTCAGCGTTGTGTTTCTTGAAATTTACTCTATCGTGTAGCTCTGGAAAGAAAAAAAACAAGAAACTGTAGTCTGTAATGATAAAAGTATTTATTTGATATTATTTATATACGATAAGCTGGAAAGCGTACTACCGTACATTTTAATCTACTGAGCATCCAGGTTGTCAAAACTGAGACCATTTATGTTCTTAGAAAAGTTAACAAAAAAAAATGAGTATTTAAATGTATTAAAAAATGTTGGAAAAACTTAAAACTTAGCTAAATTGAATGTAATGTGCGGTAAACCAAACTTTTTTTTATTTTAATTTTAGAATAGTTCTTTATAAAATAAAATATCCCTCGTCACACATTGATAAAAACTTCCATTACTTATTTAGATAAGAACCAACTGCTAATGTATAACAGTTTGCCATAGATACTGTTAAATAACGTTTGCCATTGTTACTGTTAAGTAAAAGAGCCGAAGCTAGTTTATACATTTTATAGCACTTCTGTCTACTATGTATCGTCTTACAGCATGATTGTGCGTGAATATGGATGCTGCCTTCCCTTCTCTTCTGCTTAAATGAATACAAAAATGCTCTAAGTGAGTTGTCTTTCTAAATATGTTAAGAGGCCGTGCAACGAGTGCAGTTTGATCACGCACACACACTTATGCACACACATTTGCCGTTTTCATGGACAAATTCATGAACGCCCAAAAAAAATGGAGTAAAAATAAGAGCTTGAACATTTTACTTCTAATTTTCTGTCTGTCAATAATTCGAACAAATTTTTGACACTATGGCCAAACTGTCTAACCTTTGTCAGCTTTTTGAATGCTTATAAATCAACAAATCCACAATGAACAGTGGCTCAAAGTGCAACAATTGCTAGCCAATTTTAATGCGATTAGTAACTCACGATTGTGCTTAATAATTCATTCTAGTTGCTTCACAGTGCAGCTTTCAATACAACTCCGTAGACTTCACAAGTTCTGGCCATTTTAGGGAGCTGCGGTCTTATTACATTTTCGATTTCGTAAATTTTGCAGCAATCATCATCTCTCCCTTCTCTCTCTTCGCTCGTACAGTTTCTGAGTGCGACTAAAGCGGCTTTGCTTTTTGTGTCCGGACGACGGCAATTTAGGTAAAACTGTGCACGCCTACTCTTTGTGTGTTGGTTGAAGTAAGCAAATGTATGCGATTGTGGCAAGTGGCTAGTTATAGGTACGTGAATGCAAGAATTTAGGTCACTTGGTCAAAAATTTGCAGATGCTTTTCAGCATTTTTAACTTAAACTTACTTCTTTAAAATAGTTAAACTAAACCACAAAAGGCCAGGATAAAAACGGGAGATAAAGAAGAATAATGGAATACATCTAAGCCAATGTAGAAAATAAATGTGAAGAAATCAGTGTCAATGCCCTAAGGATAACACAAAACAAGCAGTACGAAATCGGGGCCAGAACCTCAAATGGACAAAGGTCTGTCCCCCCGATAGTTCCATAACGATGTCCGTGTGTTTGTGTGGGTTGTAGGTGGTGTACGCTAAATATGTGTGTATTGGTGTGCGTGTAAATGAGGCAAAAGACTAAAGACAAGAGTGAAAAATGGCCAACTATTTGGCATTGAGTCACAAGGGGTTCGCACTGGGCCGGGCAATTCGATTAGAGCCCGAAGCGTTAAGCAGTTAAAGCAGCCAACAACCGGCTACACAGCTGCCAATTGCCACTTGTCGGTTGTGCCACAGTTTGAGGCATGACGTCACTCAATGAATCGTTTGGACGACACTGTGAAGCGGCAAATGAAGTCCAAAAATGACTGGCAAAAATGCGGCCAGCAGAAATATTCATGTGAGAAGTTAGACGCAGCGGCAGACAAATTGCATACTGCTAGGGTTTGAGATATTTGCCAGGTCTCTGCCGACAGTTGCCGAGAGAGACAGAGAGACTTGACAGGCAATTTGGCAAGCAGAGCTCGCAAAGCGTAACTAACATTTATATTTGTCGCCAGGAGTGCCGTCTAAACAAACAAATGTCAACAAATGGCCTGCCCAGCTCCTCCCTGCTCTACTTTTTGTCTGTACTGAATGGCAAACAAATTGCTCAACTTGATGAAAATGACAACTAAATGCCACTACAACAACAGAGGCAACTAGTTAATAGTTAAACATTTTTAAAAAATAATCATAATGGTTTAATACCCTCTTTTTCTCCTCATCCATCTTCATAAAATTTCAAATACTATTCAAAATTCCTAGCACAATTTATTTAGATGTATTGTCATGATTTATAGACGACAAAAGTATATTTTAAAAATCTACACACAATAGTCCCCCAAGAACACCACACTCAAACCCAAGTAACAAAGCTTTCAATTTATTTTCAGTAGTGTTCTTTATTTCTGTTGTTTATTGAAGTGAAAAAAAATAAATAAAAAAAAAACAACAACAGGAAGACCTTAACCAAAGTGGTGCTCGTGTGGTGGTAATACAATTCTCCAAGGCATACAACTTCCAGTTATTGAATTTTTCTGGCAAACGCCGAATAACTAAATAAAAGTCGTTCACTTAAAAACAGAACCAGACCCCAAATACCAACTACAACAATCCGATCACTTGTAACTCAAATACAACAACAGCCACAAAAAAGACAAATTGATATACGATATACACTATATAAAAGCACAAAAAAAAAAAACTGAGCAGCGGCAGTTTGACCAACCTTGTTTGGAATTTTATTTGGTTTTGTGTATGTCTTGTTCTTGGGGCAATCTAATGCCAAGCAAATTAAAATTCAAATACATTTGCATGCTAGTTTAAAAAACAAAGGAAAGCAGCGAGAAATTAGATGAAATCAATTTTCGGTTTGCGATTTTTAATCAAAAGTGAAAAATATATATTTTCAGAGGGAAATCGAAAAGAATATTACACATACGCACAGTGTACAGTCACATCCCCAAAATGCAACTGCTGTTGCTGCAATGCAATGCAAAACTGTCCGTCATGTTTGATGTAGAAATCCCTCAACTGAATAGATTTACGTCACTGGCAGCCTGCCCCAATCTCTTTCCCTCTCACTCGCTCTCTTTCTGTATATCTCTTGACAGTGGCAATTTATTTGCAAATATTTTTCAGCATCAAAAATATGTAATCCTCTCTTCTGCCCCCCGTCTGGGCTGCAACTGTGCAGCAGTTGTTAGCTTTTGTTCCTTTTATAGTTTTATTTTCCTTAGAATTGTTTTGGTCATTTCCATTTTTGCCTGGGCTTAAGCTCGGACTTTAGCTTGCTGCCAAATAATATTACTCATACGCCACGTTGCTGGAATTTCCATAAAATTTAATATCAAACCAACAACATCTAAAAATGAACACAATTGCAGCAGGCTTGTCTCTTCAACCTGTTTAACCTGTAGTCCTGCCTGTCTGCACATGTGCCTCTCTGATGTCCTGCCACTCAATTGCGGCACCATTGACTAATCTCGCTTTTGATTTTCCATAGACATAAGCATTCACATAACACTCCCACACACAGGTTGGCACATCGATAAGCCGCTTTGGACTGTGGAAAATATGACAATAGTGGCGACACCTGCACAGCAATGACATTCGCCCAGCTGGACACTAATTCGACAGACGCAGTTGGGGCAGAGGTGCATTGGTGCATTGCCTGATGAGTTGTAACGTGTCTTCGCTCATCTCCCAACTTTTGTCGAGATGATACCGCTTCGTGCCTAAGTGCCTGGCTACCAAGCTGTCTCTCGAATAGTCTGCCTGTCTGCCAAAACAGCTGACGCACTAAAAAATATTGAGTTGATATTATGCAAAGTTTGGCAGCAAATATTTTTTAATTAAAAGCATTTGCACAAGCATCGCTTGAGCCAACTGGTCGCACAGCTTGTTAAATGTCAAAAACACGCCTCACTGATTCGCCAAAAGGGAAGTTGGACTGCAGAGGAAATGCAGATTGGACAACGGCAAAAAAAAAGAGTTGGCATCTGTAAAAATTTATCTAGCAAAGATTCGATTGTGTAACTTTTTTTCCTGATGTGCAGTTCTCTGAACAGTAGAAAATGATAGTAGAAGAGCATGAAGAATTGTAATAACATGCCGCATTTACATTCATTTATTTTCATTTGCTGGCATGTTGAGCATACGCCTCGTTGTCTGTGCCAATGACAACACTATGTTGCTGTCAGACTAGAAATGATATTTAATTTAGTGTGATGTAATGAAATTAAAAAAAAAAAAAGAAAACTGCACTTAACAGAGTTAGTTTATTTAAACATTTAATTTAATTTTTTAATTATTTGAAACAAACTATTTATTATTATTTACAATTGTTGAAAGTCCAAATTATATATCTACTCTTACAAAGCTAAATATCTTAAGCACTCAAATAATAGTTTAACTACGGGGTACTCGTAGCTTAACAAATAAGTGAATAATGAATTTCTCAAATAACTTAAGAAAATGGGGAATATTTTAGTAAACGTTGTGATAAATAGGATAAAAAATTTTTACCTTTCTCTATTTAATGATTATTATCATAATATACATCCTAATTTCCTTTAATAAACTCGACTAATTGTCTGCTCTGAATAATATTTCTTCCCATTGTGCATCTTAAGTGCCCTGTAAATGAAAAATTATGCACATTCCAACAAAGAAAGAATAAACAAATGTACCCACTTGGTTGATATCTATAGGAGTGGACCAGTAAACAAAACACATAGCGAAACAAAAGCCAAAACATTGCCCAACTGTCCGCCTTTTTATAAAAACTAACAAAAGTCTGGCCTAAAGCGACACAACACGATATGGTTAGTACAAGCGACAGACTGTTGACTGGGCCATGTGCTGCCTCAAGGCAATCTGGGAACGATGAAGAGAGCTCAACATCAACAACAACAACTTGTCCATTTACAGCGCTTCATTTTAAACAACAAACACTCAGCAAACACTTGCCACAGAACTGGCATGCATCACTTGGCCTGATTTTTAATTGTACAGAGACCCAACGGGACTCGCAGTATGCACCAGAGGAAAGAGTGCTAAAAGGAGGAAGAGACAGGGAACTAGGCAGGAAAAGAGTCAGAGCTGGAGACTGATTCTCAGTTCAGCTGTTCATTCTTGTTCAACAGCTTGTCTGACTGTATGCCAGACAGTCGTAGGCCTTTTGAAGCATAAAGATAACTTAAGTTGTCCCCGCGGGAGTAAAAAGAGAGCAAAGTTCATCTGCAAAACCGACAACTCAAGCGACGACGGCGGCGGCAAACAAATGACACTGAAGTTCACCTTTTTATGCCAAGGGGGTCGACTTTGTGACCAGGACTGGGACTGGGACTGGGACTCGTCCGAGGGACTCTGCCCCGGAATCCCCCAACGCTTGCATAATAAAGTAACTCAAGTACGCTTAGCAGTGAAAGCCTTTGTAACGGACTGTCACTGTGAGGAATGAGTTTAACTCTACGGTCGACTCTACGGTTGGTTGGGTGTATTCCTCTCCTTCAACTCTCGAGTTCAGCAAAACATTAAAGAAATTATAAATATAACGACGTATCTGGTCACGAACAAGTGTGAGTTCGTTTGCTTGGCAGACAATTAAAAATTCCATTTGTGGCGCTTAAAGCATTGCACATGAGCAAATTACATGTTGGCCTTTGTCTGGGGCCAAAGAGAAAGCCGTATGTGAGGAGGCTTTGTGTGGTTAATGAAATGGCCAGCACTGTGTGTGTTTATATGGAGTGGGAGAAGGGTAACAGCCTTTGTTCTGCCAACAAATTAAATCATAGAAAATTGGTATGGTTATGACAAGGTAATGAGAGGATGCTAATTATTACAGCATTAAAGTTAAATATGCGTCTCAATATTTTTATTTTTATGATATTATTTCAAAATATAAGATTGGATGCGATTTTTAAATGTAACGCCTGAAAAAATAAATCAAGAAACAATTTATTACTAATATTTTTTTTCTTTTTTAAAAATTTAAAAAAATTAAATCAAATTTAAATTTTTTTACAAAATTTCTGAAAGCATTTGCTACCATCTTTAAAATTATAGCTAGAATGATATAAGCTCAAATTGCAACAGTTTCTTAGTTGAATTTAATTTGCTTTCGTTAATTTATTATTTCTTTTGTAAGCCGAAAATATGCTCAAAATTCCGCCGAGAAATCCACAATTGCAATCCTTAAAGCCGCGCAGTATTAACATTGAACGGCCACTACTCAGGAGAAGGCTCAATCTTACAAAGGTGCCTTACGTTATGCCACACAAACCCACAAGATCTTAGGAAATTGCCAAAGTGACGGCCGAGCTAAATGAAAGATTGGTTACTCTCCAGGCACGGGTGGCTGAATGGAAGGCCATGAAAGATGAATATTAAATAATAAATAATGCAACGGGGTCATAGAATCAACTAATTTTTAAATCGAGGAAAGTAATCACAGCAGGAAATGAGCCTTAAATTACTAATATGGTGAAATTCAGGTTGATCAAATGGTTTCATATGCTTATGCTATACTTTGAGATTGAATATATATTGACAAATCACAGTTGCAGTTTTATATTATTCTTAAAAAAAAGGCAACTCCAATACGAGATTAGAAATAAGTTTTTCCAAGCTTTCGTCTTTATTGAAATCTAATTTTTGTTTTAGTTCTTCATAGTCAGACCAAATTTAAGTAAATTCTTTCAAAATTTTCCAATCTTTGTGCGTATTGCTCATTTACAATTCGACAATTAAAAATAATAATTCGCAATTTACAACAAAATTCGATTAAATCAATTTAAATCGGTCAAATCATTTAGTCAGATCATTTAATTGTCTGGCCACATTTAACAAACGTTGGACATTTTAATGCTTCATGTTGTGACCATGGCACATGGCGCTGCAATGCAGGCTGATTAAATGGTATGCTTTAGACTGAAAATCACATAATTGATTTAAATTGCACACGCAGTGCGAAAACAACAACGGGCTGAACTCCCACTGGTGAAATGCGTTCGCTTATCGCACAAAGATAATGAATGGCATAATGAAGGGGCCCGGTTTGCCAAACTGTTGATTTGGAGTCCACATGGCGTATGTGTAATATGCCAAGCATATACAAATAGAGCCGTAGTCTATAATTATGCACGCCCATTTTGTTGGGCAAAAGCGGGCTGGGGGAACAACAGAGTATTGATTGAACGCCAAATCACTTAACCCAATTCAAAGCCATTGGCAAAAACTTGGCAGTATGAAAGAAGAGGCATTTCTTTATGCGCTTTCTGCCGCAATCGAAGCTGACAAATGGTCGATTGGCAGCTTAATGGCAGCCACGCTTTCCGCTTTGGCAGCAGCCAAGCAGCCAGATGAATAGAAAGTCCAAAAACTGAGACTTCCAGACTTGCAGCGGGGCTAAGAAACATGCTAAATGGCGAAATGCTTCAGTGAGACAGCAGCTGCTACTGCAATTTCTGCTGCTGCCCCGATTTAAATGCAATATAAATTTTAATTTCCTCTGCCTGGCGGCTGGCCAAAGCCAAATCCAAAGTCTAAGCCAAAATAGAAGCCAAAGTA
Source organism: Drosophila subquinaria (assembly GCA_037043405.1). Lineage (NCBI taxonomy): Eukaryota > Metazoa > Arthropoda > Insecta > Diptera > Drosophilidae > Drosophila > Drosophila subquinaria. The sequence goes on from JBAMBL010000646.1 coordinate 19,541, forward strand.
AGTAAAGCATCTGCAAATTCAAACCAAAATGGCAGTGGAGAAGCCCCAAAGTGATAGCTGCTGCTTCTCTATTCGGTGACTTGGGCACCAATTGCAACAATTGTTGTTGATTTAACACAAAATGCAGCCAATCTGCTATTTGGATTTAAATTGGGAAAGGGGATATCGCTTTGGGTATTTGTTAAAGTCCATAGTTTCTTTGTGTGTCTTTTTGTGTACTCAAATTGCTCTATATGTTTTTTAGTAAAGTCTGTCTTGGCAATGAACTCAGCAACAATTCGATGCAGAATTTATGCCGAGAATAACTTGGCGCATACATAATATACATTAGTGTCTGTGCAGGAGTTAGGTCTTATTTATTACAAGCTTTATGTACATATTCGATTGGATTTTTATGTAAGCTAATTTAATTAAGTTTTAATTTAATTTAAATTAGTTAGCATCAGGGATTAAAACCCTAACCGAAACCGTAACCTTTAACCGGTAAAAACCGATTGAAATTTAAAACCGTAACTGAAACCGTAACCGAAAGGAAAATTTTTTTTTTGACGGAAACCTTAAAACCGAAACTCTGTAAACCGAAATAACCGTTTAGCAACCGTTTCATTTATAAGGGTTAATTTCGGTTTTCATACAACCAAACATAAATTTTTACTTCCAAATTTTTATAATAAAAATTGAAAAAAAAATTAAATTTTTAATTGCTGTTTTAAAAATTGCAAATAATAGTTATGGTATAACAATTTTAAAAGCATGTTTTAATTTTAATTTTAATTATAAAAATTTAAGAAACAAGTTAAAAATAATTTGAATCGAAAATTTTTGAACTGTTTCTATTTTTTCCGACTTATAAGTCTTTTTTGCGATCTCTGATAATTTGTTTTTAGTTTTTTATTTTATTTTTGATTTTCTTTAATTTTTTAATTTTGATTTCTATGTGAAATAAATGTGTGAATGAAACATTAAGAAAGTAATGCCTTTTAATTATTAATATTATATTATTAATATAATTATATTCTTGCAAAAGAATAAATTAAAAATTTTTTCTGAACCGAAACCATACCGGTATTTCAAAACCGAAACATACAAAAACCGGTTCACCGTTACGAAACCTTTATTCAAAGTTTTTGCGTAACCGATAACCGAAAACCTAAATGCGAACATAACCGAAACCGTAACTGAAACCGATATTCGTTTCGGTTTGAATCCCTGGTTAGCATATAAACATAAGCCTACATCTTACTGTTAATTCTATACTAAACGTACTGTGTAGGATTATTAGAAAATTAAATACATTTAAAAAAACATTGTGATTATTTTTATTTGATTCACAATGTTCATTAATCCCATAAGTATTTCAATAAAAAAATAAATTTTAAATAATAAAAGTTATAAAATGTAGTTCATTAATACTTAATAAGTATTTACACTACCGATGGTATGAAAAACGTGAAAGAACGCTAAAAAAGTGTGTACTTGACTTTTCAATGCCTTCTGCTAAAAATCGCACAAAACTCGGATAAAACTTGCACTTAGCTAATTTACTGCAGTATACTTAATTTTTCGAGGAGTGTAACACTAAGTTGTGTAGAAACTTTTATGTGTTGAAAAACTTGTAATGCTCATATGTTTATCGGCTTTGTTTTATCTTTGTAGTCGCTCTTGCTAACTTTGGCTTGTAGCTGACCGCACATAAAATAAACTTTGCGGTTACTTAATGAAGCTGAAAAATTGCCTTGGCTTTCTATTTTATTTGCACTCGCTCTCGCGTTTACCCCTTGCTCACATTTCAAAATGTATGGTATGGTATCTCTTTCTTTTGCATTTTTCCTGCTGTTTTTCGTAATTTTCTAGTCGGTTTTTTACAGCTTTCACAACCACAGACTCATTTTAAGCGCCTTGTCGGTTGGGTGGACGAAGGTGGCCCACATGCAGTATCAGCATCAGCCTCAGCTCTGCCATTTGCCCTCTATTTATCCTGAGTGATTGTCTGAGTTGTGTCGGGGCTGCCATTAAAAGCAGCCCACTCGACGCTCGACTCATGACTCTCTCTCTATACACAACTTGAGCAAGAGCAAACTCCTCAACCTGGTGGAACTTTCGAGCCACTTTTACAGTCTCTCGAGCAGTTATACCCACAGTCTGTTTCCCAGTCCTCAACTGTGCGACTTTCCCACTTTATCAGTCCAATTTTCATTTGAGTTTTTTGCAACATTTCATTTTTAACTGCTGAACTTTTGCATATCGTTTCTTGGTCATCAAGTTTTCTGAATGGTCGGTCTCTTACTGCTTATTAAGTGGGCAACACGATGCTGATGAGACCCGTGCGTGTAATAAAGTCAACCTTTCAATATGCAAAAATTAATTAAGTCGGCGCCTCCTGTGTGTATGCGTGTATCTGTGTGTGTGTCATAAATAATTGCCGCTGATTTGTTGATGTCGGCGGCCAGTAGACGCCTCGAACTGGACTTCGTCGTAGCTGTAAGTGAAGTCCAAACAGTCCGCCATGTTGCCACTTCATTCATCTGTCTTAAGTGCTTACATATACACATATACACACATTGTGTGTTGTCCTGTTTCGTCTGGCACCATGCAAAATGTATTGTGTGCTTTGCTAATTGGCACTCTCCAACCCCAGCCCCAAACTCATCATGTCTCTTCAGGTCTCTCCTTGGTCTGGCCCTGTGATTGATTTGTTTGGCTTAAGCTATACGCGCGTGAAACTCACGATAAAGCGTGTAAAATAAATAAGTCACTGCTCTGAACGGGAATTTACCAGAAATATTCGTATTCGTTTCGAATCAGTGTATTCTTGTTCTTCACATTTGCCTGCAAATTGGTGCGACATACTCGTAAAGCGGCGTCAGTCTGTGTCACCTGTCTGTCTGTTTGCCAGTGTTGACCCCAACAGCTCTTCTTTTTCACTGTCGCTCTCTTTTGTGCTTTGTTTATAAATAAATAAATTAGCGTAGATTACGTAGCCGCCCCATTGGCCGCGGCCCATCAATTGCAGTCATAGCAAATGGTCGGCCATTTGTAGTTGCCACCCGCCACATTTTATTTGCTATACTTTCATTTAAAGTCTTCAGAATTTAACTCTTAATTCAGCTACCATTTCGCCTCTTAACAATTGTCAATTGATTTTATACGAGTATCTCGAAACTTTGCCATTTTATCTGCTCACCAAATAAACACAAATTTGCTGTAAAAAAATTATTGAGACGCCGCCAAACAACAAGTAGCGAGTTGCCACCACTTGCGAATTGAGTTTGAAGTGAGAAGAACTATACTCGTATATTTGACCACACTGCCACAGCGACACGATAAACATTTTATTTCTGAACTACCGCACTAAAGGACGCATGGAACTGTCCTCCCCATTCTGGTCGATGTCTGACCGATGGGGCAGATAATTCTCTGACAAGTCGCCATCGTTCGATCGTTCGCATTTGTTGTTGTTGCCTCTAAAAACTACCAAACAACAATATCTGCCTTGCCACTAGAAAGTTTACTGTTGTTTATTGTGTACAACAACGAGATTGTATCCTGATTAAAGGCTGACTGTAAATACTGAATAGCTCAGTATATCGCTATATGAAATTTGAAAATAAGAACTTTATTCTCGTGATATTGAATGTTAACTTAAATTAAATTAATTTTGATCGTTAAGTGAAAAATTGTTGGGACAACCAACAATTGATTTGGAATTGCAGAAATATTTTTATAATAATTAATTTTTAAATACCCTAACCATGACGTTTACTAAATTTTTGACTGATCGTTCCTTTGTTAGCTACCAGATATAGTTGTCCAATTTGTCCAAGAGGCATAAAATTCATAAAAAAGGCCAGGAAAACAATTTAAATATCTTAAGTCTCTCTTCTTAAAAATACGCACTCTAACTTATTCGGTTTCTTTCTTTACCTTTCTCAAACGAGTCAAACTCTACATTTGATAACCCTCAAATGCTTGGAACGCCTACAAAAGCCGCAGGCCTCTTGCCGCCACTTTTTGACATTCATTGTGTGGCGGAAGACGCCTAGACGGTCTCCCTGTCTAAATATATGGTGGACTTTTGCCAGTCTGCCTCGTCTGCTAAGTCTCCCAGTTTGTCTGCGAGTGCGATGACGTCGACATCGATTTTAAGACCAAAAAGTCTAAAGCCCGCCTGGCTTTTCGTAATTTAGCTGACGATTTCTGTATCTTGGTTTTTTCGTATTTTTCTTGCTCTTACGTTGGGGACATTGATAAACATGTGCCCCCATGAACTTTTCAGTTGTCTTTTGCTTACCGCAATGTTTGCTTCCGCCTGAACTTTGTATTTGTGATCAGTGGTTAGATTTTGCCATTGTCTTGTGTTCTTTTCGACTTGTTTTCTCACTTGCAAACGCCACTCAAGCAGGATATTATTGTGTGAGCCTCAAGTCTTTTATTTTTCGTTCAGAGTGTACTTTAAATCCCATAAAAAAAACCTCTTTACGAGGTAAAAGTCTAGTGACGAAAACATTTCCATGCCACAAAATTTCTGATATCCAATTTTGTGACGAAATATATAAATTTTTTTATATATGCTTAAAAAAATGAACATATACAAAGTTAAAAAATAGGCATTCGGCACTGCGCAAAAAGTTTTTTTTAAGTGCAAAGAAGCTGAACCTTTTTGCGCAAAGTGCGGAGTGCCTATTTTTTAACTTTGTATATGTTCATTTTTTTAAGCATATAAAAAAAATTTATATACTTCGTCACAAAATTGGATATCAGAAATTTTGTGGCATGGAAATGTTTTCGTCACTAGACTTTTACCTCGTAAAGAGGTTTTTTTTATGGGATATCAGAAATTTTTGAATAAGACATCAGAAATTTTGAAATTGCAATATTTTTTGACAGTATAGCTTTGTCAACTTTGATTATTGTTTGTACAAGCTGAAAAAAATTGTCTGGCAACACTGGTCCCCTTTACAAACACACATTCCCAGCACTCTTAAACTCTGGGTGCTATGACACTTTGCTGCTGCTGTCCTATTCCCACTCTAAGTAAAATGTATATATTCAGCTAACAGGTAATTTCCATTACGCTGCAAGCAGTGCCTAAGAGCCCTTCGAAATACCTTTTCAACGGTTTATAGATCGCATCTGTAGCTTCTATCGTTTGGATGCTATGGGGGTTTCAATTTTAGCGGTTTTTAGCGATTTCCCGCTAAACTAGCGATTTTTCGAAAAAGTCGTAGAGCAAACGTTTCTAGATTTTTTAACAGGAACAAGTCCTCATTCAAACATTTAAGCTTAATTAACGATTTGATCCAAACAAACAAACTGGCTGCTATGACACTTTGTTGCTGCTGCCCTATTCCAATTCAAAGTAAAACGTATATATTCAGTTAATAGGTTATATCTTCCAAACGTATCGGTAAAATTTTTTGTGTCATATATTAAAAAACGCGAAATTTTACAAACTAAAAAATATTGAAATTTAAAAAAAATCGTTAGCGGCGTTTTCTCAAAAACCGCCAAAATTTGGGGGAAAAAACCTTATTTCACCTGTAGGAATTTACCTGTGTACTTTAGAAAAAAAGTTAAAAGGTATGCATAACAGCCCTTCAAAATACCTTTTTAACGATATATAGATCGCATCTGTCGCTTTTATCGTTTGACTGCTATAAGGGTTTCAATTTTAGCGGTTTTTAGCGATTTCCCGCTAAACTAGCTATTTTTCGGAAAAGTCGTAGAACAAACGTTTCTAGATTTTTGATCGGGAACAAATCCGCATTCAAACTTTTGAGCTAAATCAACGATTTGATCCAAACAAACAAACAAACAAACAAACAAACAAACAAACAAACAAACAAACAAACAGACTGACTTTTCATCTCATTTTCGGAAGGCCCCTAAAAATTTCAAAATTAATTATCTTTCGAACCAGTTGTCCGATTTCGATGATCGAGGTGTCATTCGACGCGTATTTTTAATGAAAATTTTAAAAAATTCAACAAAAATTCAAATAGGCTCCAACGGCCCCATTAGCTCCAATAATTTAAATTTTTTCCCTCCCACTTACACCTGTTTATCTCACGAACCAGGTGAGTTTCTAAAAGTCTTAGTATGCACATTTGTAAGTTAAGTTGATACCTTTCGATCGGTATATAACTCGACCTGATCGGACAGTCATAGCAAATCTTCCATTCTTCCTGTGTATATATGCTAGTCGCCTTCGCACCCTTCGTGCTGCTTTCGTCACTAGCGCGGACTGCCGTCCGCAGTGATCAAATGTCATGTGTTGTCAGTCTAAGTCTAAGTGGTGGTGGCAAAGGCCTTAACAACAAGCTATAGAAAGAGAAGGACTGAACTTTTTTCATATAAAGGGTGTCCCAAAATTAACGCAAGATTTGAATTAAATAGAAAATGCCATTTTTAGTCTTTTAATAGTTATATTTTTATTGAATCATAAAGTACATAGGATAGGGTTATGTATGGAATAACACATTGGACAAATGGCCTCCACGGCTTTGCATGCACCTGCGCACTCTTTTGTCGAAATTTTCCATGACCATTCTGCATAAATGTGGCTGAATTTCGTTGATGCAGCGTTGAATCTCCTCCTTTAATGCACGGGTGGTTGTGGGCTTGTTGACATAGACTTGTGATTTCAAATAACCCCATAAAAAGAAGTCTAATGGTGTTAAATCACACGATCTAGGGGGCCAATTTTGATCACCGAATCGAGAGAGTACACGACCTGGAAATGTCTCATGCAGTAATTGAATTGTTTCACGGGCTGTATGACATGTGGCACCGTCTTGTTGAAACCATTTTTAATAACCCTATACTGTTAGCTGTCAAATTGATTTTTTTCAGGGTTGCCAACACTTCACTGCACAAATGGCGGCAAATTCAAATCTTGCGTTAGTTTTGGGACACCCTTTATGTGAGAATCAAAAGTGAGCATATTTCAACAGAGGTAGATTAATGGGACAAAAACAGAGACTAAAAAGATTTGAAGATTAATATTTAAAAGCATTTGAGAAGATAATTTTTAATTATTTGCTCACTTATTTCATGCATATACTCGTACTTTTTAAAGCTAAGTTAAGTTGCATTAACCTGCAAAATCAAATATAAAATGTATCCATTTATCCTATTTCAAAACGAATTTCCAAAACTAATTCGATAAAGCCAAGTTTCTTGAGTTATCTTAAAGCAATTGTGGGTGCACAACAATGACGCACCTGCATGAGCACAATTCGTACCTAATTCCCACATTTTCAGCAATCGACAGCACATGAGCCACATTTTTGGCATACAAACGGAATAAAATTCGGGGCACACAAATGGCAAATATGCATAACGGCCTAAACCAAAACTATGCCCCAAGGTCCATCTGCCCAATGCCACGCCTTCCACTTCACCCAGTCTGAACTATCTACTCGAAGTATCTGGCAAGCCCAAGATGAAAACAAAGACCTGAAGAAGCGATAACAAAACAATATAGAAATACAAAGAATTTCTGGCACAAGGCCAAGTCGAAGCAAGGAATATCGAAAAACAGGAGGCAAAACATAAAATATTCTGAGGCCGAACTTAGCTGAGGAGGGGGATTTCCAACAAAACCAAAGAATTACCAAGTATTTTGTATTGTTTTCAATTGTTTATTAGCAGCCAAGCATAAATATGATATTGATGAGGATGCATATTCAGTTTGTGTGTGTGTGTGGAAATCCTGAGAGACTGCGAGCCATGCATATGTGTTGGAATTTCCTTAACCTGCTGCTCTTGCTTCTTATTCTTTCTGTTTTGGCTTTCAGGAATTTAAGGTTAGGCCTTTAAAACTTTTTGAAAGAGAGAGAAAACAATTTTGCTGTTAAACCGCATGCAAGCAGCGAATGCATCCAAGCAAAACGTGAGGCAACATTTCTAATAGCCCTATAGAGACTCCATAGGGAAAATCAGTGGAAAGAACTAGAAGGCATATCCAAGGATTCGGCGTTGTCGACGCTTTCGAGGTTTGATTTATTGCCCGGCCACACACTCACGACACTGTGTCTTTGGGTTAGCTCCACTTGACACTCGCCACTTTGTGGGGCTTCAATCAGCGTAAGTTGATTGAACTTTGCATAATTTAGTGCAACGAGCAGCGAGCTGATGCACACAGAACGTAGACAAGGACTAGGGGACCGAGGAAGATAAAGACGACGATGACGATGACGACATTGCTTCAGCTTAAGTGCAACGGCGCACAGTGGGGCCATTGCTCATTTTACGTTGCAAAAATCATAACTTTTGAACGAAATGAGATAATCAAATAATTTAAATGGCATATAATAGATAACTCTTTGTATACTTTGTCTGCACCAACTTGCACCGCTATACCTGAAATCAAAAAAACTAATGCAACCTCACAATAAAAACACTCGGCATAATTCCATAGTTCGACCGATTGTTCCTATGGCAGCTATATGATATAGTGGTCCGATTTGAACCAATTTTGGTCTGGATATATAAGACTATCCCAGATTCATAATATGTCAAATTGGTTGAAATCGGAATACAATATCATATAGATGTCATAGGAATAAGGTCGACATATGAAATTCTGATAATTCACACCGGAAAACAAAAAAAATTTTTTTGAAAAAAAAAATTGTTTTTAAATTTTTTGAAAGTAATTTTTAAATATAAAATTCTTAAAAATAAAACAAAAAAAATCAAAAATTTTAACAAATATTTATTTTTAGGTGCCATAAAATTTTTTTTTTATCTTAAATTTCACAAATTTCAACTTTGATAGCCCCTAAGTAAGTATCTTTGCGGCGTGGCACTTTTCTTAATCATTTATTTCATAGCTTGAAGAGTTATCTATTATATGCCATTTAAATAATTCGATTATCTCATTTCGTTCAAAAGTTATGATTTTTGCAACGTAAAATGAGCAATGGCCCCACTGTGCGGCGCCGACGTCGACGTCGCTTTTGGCTGTTGACTGCAGTCATTAGCCAAATCGTGCAAGCTGGCTTATAAAGGAATCTCAAGTAAGATCTTGTACAAATAAGCATTAAGTCATGAGGTTACATAAAAAGTGTCAAATGATTAAAGTGGAGTTGATTGAGTACTGAAAAATTACTGCAAAAGCAACTTAAGATTTGTTAAAGAAAAAAAATTGAATAAAATTTGTCTTTCTTAAAGTGTAAAGGTAAAGTCATAAAAAGGACAAAATTAATTTTGTGTTTAATAAAATTTTTATTGTAAGTATTCAATACAATAAAAAGAAATTGTAAAATAAATTCAAGAATGCTGAAGAGAAAATGTGAAATTTTTAGATGAATTTGAATTTTTTGGCAGATTGTACAATTGTACTACAATTTTGTACTAAAATCCACAGCACTTTGTAGTTTACCATTAAAAAAAAACTTGCAAGTAACATAAACTCTTGGCGCCCACTACGTTATCTTTTATGCGACGCATTGTCGCTGTAATCGATCACTGGTCGTTAATAAAACACAGGCAAAGGCTTCTAAGCTCGGTGTCAACTTGGAGTCCGACCAAAACCCGAACTGACTTCAACAATTATTCTGGGCAACTGCAACGAGCAGGTGAATGCGTGAAAACAGAGAAGAAAAAATAGAAAAAAGAGTGGTACAGTTCAGTTTTTACAGCCTCAAAGCGACCCTGATATTTACAGCGTTTCAACACAAATAATGTTAATACTGCAGGGCACCCCAGTGATTTATGCGAGTGCGAAAAGTGTTCAAAGTTTTAGATGGCAGCGCAACAATCGCGTATGAACTATGAATACCAGTGCTTGTTTGCCTACAAAGTTGGCAGACCACGCCCCCTACCACCAGTAAACCGCCCACTAGTGCCAACTAACTAAGCCAAGCAAACTTAAATAAAAACTCGATTAAATATGCACGCACGCACGGTTCCTCAGCGTTGTCAAATGCAATTTCTATACACACACAAGCACACGAAAGTTAAATGGAATACCAGGTCTATAATTAAAATCCATGCAGACGCATATTAATATTTTTCCATTTGCCATTCAAAATTAAATAATTACACTAATAAGTTACCGCAGCTTATAAATAGTTGAAAATATTAAAAAAAAAAAAAAATGTATACAAAGATTCGAGAAGTATCTAAAAATGTAAATTTATTATTAAAATATATTAAAATAGTATGACAAAGCTCTCAATACTTTTAATAGAAACAAATGATTCACTAAACTTATCCAAAATGTTTAAAATGCCACGATATATGGGACCATGTCAAAATTGTTTACTTCTCCCGTTTTCAGTTGTCCACATTAAATGCAAGTCCAAGTAAAACATGATTTCTTCTCCCACTTTCAGTTGTCCACATCAAATGCAAGTCCAAGTCCTGTGCAAAGTCACGCTCACGCATCGCATCATTGGATTGGGGAGGAGAGGTGAGGAAGTATCTGCTGAACAGGACTTGTAAATTGCATTTGCAGTCAATTTACACAAAATTAAATTGAATTTACGCTACGCTTGCACAAAATATCAATGAGTGTCATGTAACAAAGCAGCAAGCGGAATAAAAAACAAATTTCGACAAGAATATAAAAAAATACACACAGAATAAAAGCGGAGGAAGAAAGTGATGCAGAGTATGTAGAGTTGCTAGGGAATGTCCACCCACAAAAATTCCAACTGCATTTTATCAAAAATCAAATGGTATTTTCTCTGGTCGTCGCCAGTGTTGTCTGTGTGTTTAGCATGCGTGATAAGCAGCTAGTAAGGAACAGGAAAAAAAAGCGACAGAAGCAGCACACATGCAACTTGACTTTGTAGTTCGCTGCATGTTGCATAGCTAAACAACTTAGCAACTAAGGGTTACGGGCGTGGGCGTGTGTGTGGACGTGGCCCATCCCATGTGGCATGAACAACAAACTAAGCAGCCGCGTGTTGCTCTTACACGCATTTCGACGAGTGACTAGCGGACAAGTCGACGACATGACTGACTGACTGACTGGCTTACAGACTGACTGACAAACTTGCAACTGGCGCTTTAAACCAAGTTGCAAAGCAAATCACACGACTTTCATATGTACGTGCAGCAAATGAATCAAAACTTCAAACAGCAAGTTTGTGCCCCAACAACCGTCGAGTGTTGAAATGTGGGCAAATTGCAATTCGTAAGACCCTCAGGGGTAGTCAGAATATCAGATTCAAGCCAAGTATAGTTTGCAGCTGTTGGCACTCTTAAATTTCTCAGAATTCACTAAACTTAAGTTTAGCACACAATATAATTATTTAAAAGTTTGCTTTTCATTTAAAAGTTGCATAGAGTAAGAACTCGTGATGTTCTTTTAAATTGCTTTAAATTTGGAAAATTGCCAAAAATACTTATATATTT
>JBAMBL010000647.1:0-24139 GCA_037043405.1 Drosophila subquinaria
GCTAATGCCTCTTGTACACATTTCACAAATTTTGGGTATGAGCAATAAATAATCGCAATAAAACTATTAGATTAAACTCATTTGAAACTGAACAATATAGGTATGTAATATTAGCATTAATGTTTATTAAATTGCTCAATTCTTAAGATGCAAATTCAAATGCAATTTATTTTAAATAAGTAAATATATTCTCTTACATTTATTATTATGAGAAAAGAAAGTAAGTTGGGGTAAAGCTTTGATACTATATCAGCTATGTGTATATAACCTAATCGATAAAATGAGCAAAGTAACCTGTAAAGGAGCACAAATGTCAGACATACTTAAGAATAATACAACACTGGCAGTCATCTTAAGATTGAGCTCTTTGAACTTAGCTGTGAACTCAGCTTAGTCAGTCAGTCGGTCTTGTACATTAAATTCAATTGAATATTTCATAAGCTGCCAAACAACAAAGTACGAGAACAATAACAGTGGCAACAAAAGCAAAACAGGAAAAACGGCTGCCAAAACAGAAGTCAGTGCCAACAACAACAGCAACAACTACAACTTCAACAGCCATTTACAGTCTGCAAAAGTAAAAGCATATTTTTAGGCGTTTCTGCTATTTCAATTGTCTGTATGTGTGTCTGGTGCTGTCTATACGTCCTTTTCGTCTGGCTCGATTGTGCTCGCTGATAATGGCCGCTGAACTTTGCTTTACTACATGCAATAAACCCAAAAAAAAGAAGCCAACAGGCCTGGCATGGCCAAAAGTCGTAGCCAAACCACAGACACGCTGGCAAAAGGAAGAAAAAGAAGAAGGCAATTGCAGGGCGTGTCAGTCAACTTTTAAAGTGGCACTCAAACAAAGCACCAGTGCAAAAAAAAATATCCAAAAAATGCCTTCTAAAAAATGAGCACAGGCTGAAAATAAAAAGGAGAATTATGAAATGTGCGGCGCAACATGCAGAGGGGCGTAGTTGTTGTTGGAGGCACCTCTATAAATGCCACCATATTAGTCAAACATGAATTATGCACGGCTCTCATATTATCTAATATGCCACAGGAGTCTAGTTAAATAATTGACGCTCATCGCTCCTTCCATCAACTCTGACCCATCACTTGCACTGTCTACTCTCACGTAATTTGCCAGGTATTATAGGTTCCATAAGTTATTCATTAGGTTATTACGTGTTTAAAGCTCACACAATGCCAAAGACGTTAAGGACTCGAAAGGAGGTGCTCAGCTTTTATTGTTTATTGGCAGTGCCCATGGTACCATGCCCACTTATACCTTATACACATAGAGAGAGAGAGGGCGGTGGCAGGTGGACTCGGAATGCTCTGCCCGGGATGTTTTTCCCTTATGATCTGACTTTACCTTTTGTTAAACGTCTTAAGTGCAGCTTCGCTTGTTGCACACCTTCTTCAGTTGTTGCCTTTTATTTTTATTTTCCCTCTCCAGAAATTGTTATGCTTAATGGCTTTTCAGTTTTAGTTGTGTTTTTTTTTGTTGTTGTGCTGTGTTCTTGGGCACCTTTTGTACTTACACTTAGCTCACGTTAAACGTTTGCTTCTTTAAAACTTATTAGTTGCGGTCTTATATATATTCTAAGTATTTTAATTGCTTTTAAGTCTCGCTTGACAGCTTTTATAATACCATTAAAAAAGGAGTGAGCTCATTCCTTTTCTTTGTGGTACCTAAGACTTTCTGATTAAAAATTTGTTTTCACTGGATTTTACGTGTTAAAAGTAATTTGCTATCAGCGAGGTGTACTTTCCGATGGCTTAAGTCGGCTTAGACTTGAAAGTAGCTACTACTCGAGATCAATATCTAAAGCCATCGAGGTAATTTGAGTTTGCTAAAGTTTTATTATATGTTTTCTTTTGGCTACTTTTTTACTGGCAGTGTCGGGATAAGGCAAATTGCATTCAAAGTGAACAAAATATAGTTACAGAAGTTAATACGGAAACACATTTAAATTGGTAACTGAGTTTCAGTGTTTCAAGGCAGAATGTCTTGTTGTAATATACTGCGTTGAATAACAAGGAAAACAATTACCTTTTTCAAAATTCTGAACACATTAAATATTAGAAGTTTATAATAAGCCATGTTTAGTTGATTTTTTACATTTGCTGCCCACATTTTTACTTTTCAGTCATTTGAATGTCACAGAAAGAGTTTCGCTCACCCTGTGTGACATAAATAAAGTATACGCCATGTGGCTTTGTTGTGCCTTTTGCCACAACATATTTAAGTGAAAACTTTTCACTTTCACATTTCTGTCAGGTTGACAACCCATCTGTAACTCATTCATATGTCCTTGGGGCTGACCAAAAACTGACATTTACCAAGGATATTAACATCAACGCTTACGTTAATGAATCATTTCGTCCACTCTGACCGCAACTGTAAACGGACCGAAAAATAAGCACAAGAAAACCACTCAAAACTTGATGGGTGCGGTAAATTTATTCTCGTTGCGGTAAAAAAAAAAGAAGGATGTCAGTAATGGAAAGGGGAAAAGAGGAAAAGGGAAGGGGCAGGGGTCTTACAAATGCAAAAATTTCAAGAATTTAATTAACATAAGTTTTTGAGCGAAACGTAAAACAACATTGATATCAAAGAGACCTACTCGGTAGAGCCACGATATTTGTGTATGTATTTACATTGTGCAAATAAGTTTATTTTATTAAAAGTTGCAAAGCATTTTGCATAACGCAAAGGCAATTGTGAGAAGTCAAAGAGTAGAAAAAACTACAACCAACAATAAGTGTTAGGGGAAATAAAACAGCAAAAAGCTCAACCTGTCAGTCATCGAGTTGGCCACTTCAGTACTTTGCTGTCAAAGTCATTTAAATTCAGTGTATGCATAAAATATTAACATGGAAAAACCAACCTGCGTTAGTTTAGGCAAATCTTCAAGCCCTCCAAACCCGCCCACTTCTATTCCACAAAGCAACGTTTCACGAATTAAAGTCGCTCTTTTGTGGTTACCAAAAAGTTCTTTTAACGCAACTTTGATGAGTTGCAATTAAAATTGGCTTGGCCTTGTAATTAGTCAAGGATGCAGTTGGTGGTTGATAATTACAGCGGTAAAAGGGTTTGTAGTCAATCCAAAAAAATTTCCAATTGAATTTGAGTTTGGTAGTTGACCTAAAAAAATACAGGAATCATTAAATTTTTACAGACAAAAAGTAAATAATGAATCAAAAGATACTGGGAAATTACGAATTTCTATTACATAGCATACCTGTTAAATTTCGATTAGAATTACTAATCAATTAGATTATTTATTAAAAATAATCGTAATGATTATATAATTCACTGTTGAAAAATTTGTGATAATCTAATGATTACGATTAGAAAAAATCAAAAAAAAATTAAGAATTATTACGATTATTCAAAATAATCGGAAAAAATCCAAAAAAATCAAAAATAATCGTTTTGGGTATTTCGGATTATTTTTGATTTTTTCTGATTATTTCTGATTATTTTAGATTTTTTACGATTATTTAGTAAAATTCAAATTATTTTCACAATCAAAGTAGCCAAAGCTTTTGATTATAGTTGCTTTGTGCTGGTCATATAAAGCCCTACTGAGGAATACATTTGAGCATTCGAGTCTTCCACATATTCAATAACATAAACTTACTGTAGATGTTCATAGTCGGCAAGTTTTTTATTGAGCGGATCACAATCCAACTACTATTATAACTTGTTTTCGATTGTATACGCAATAAATGTGGACCTCTTGAGCGCTCCTCTTAGTTCTCCAAGCAAGCAAGCTTGCAGAAGCAAGCAATAATTTTCTTGACTCTTTTAATTAAATAAAAAAATATTTAATACTATTCTTTTTTTTTTAATGACGGGAAGTACATATTTTTGGGTTTCATTCCGAAGAACTTATGACGGGGGGAATCGAACCCAGTTATTTTTCAAACTGGAACTGACAGGTCAGCAACTCTAACTAGTGAGCTACTGAAATATTGTATCTGCCTCCTTCTTTCTTCTGAATTTAACTGCTTTAGACAGCACAAAAAGCAACTATAATCAAAAGCTTTGGCTACTTTGATTGTGCAAATTTAAAATAATTTGGTTTTTTACTAGATAATCGTAAAAAATCTAAAAAATCAGAAATAATCAGAAAAAATCAAAAATAATCCGAAATACTCAAAACGATTATTTTTGATTTTTTTTGATTTTTTCTGATTATTTTTGAATAATCGTAATAATTTAAGATTTTTTTTTGATTTTTGGTAATCGTAATCATTACATAATTGGGCAACCCAAAATAATCGTAATTTAATCATTGGTTCGACTTTTAATCCAAAAATAATTAAATTACTAATGATTATGATTACTAATCATTATTTAACAGGTATGTTACATAGTTAAAATAACAGTGAGATTCAATATATGTCAATGAAACCAGTAAATAAAAAGTACTAAGTGTATCACAAATGAGTAGAAATTTAGATCTAATAGTTAAGCTAAATTTACTCATCCAGCACCTATTTAAATATTTGAAGTTATAGGCAAATGCGTGGACAAATTGAAGAGCACTCGATGACAATTACTAAGTAGAGCTTTCATCTCACTAAAAGTGTGTCAGACCATAGACAGTTAAAATAGTTTGTTTCATGTTTTGTCCTTTTACTAATTCCATTTTCTAAATACACAATAAAGAGGGTTAAACGCTGCTTATGCGTAACTAATTGCTTTGACCAGGCAGCTAACAACACTAACCATTGCAATGGGGAGCCATTTTAACGATGGCAATTTAAAGGCCACTCAACGGCGAACACATTACCAGAATCAAAAAGGACTTCTAAAATGAGGAGAAGCAGAACTAAGTAGAGCTCCGGTTTGACACTCAAGTGCTTAGAAACTACGCACATGCTGCAAATTGTCGCCAAATGTGCGAGTAAAAAGGCAGCGCACAGGAAAGAGAGCTTCATTTAACAAAAACAATGAGAATGGAGTCAAACCATTTTCTAGACCGAGCACGTTTTGATAATAGTGTTTTACAAGTCATTAGCAGCTTTGCTCACCATTTTGTTTTGTTATTGAATTAGTTTATGACGAAGTTACTGCTGTTGTCATTGTTGATACTTTTGACGTGGCAAATGCGACACGTACGCGCCACAACACGCATGGCGCTCAATTGGTGTTCTCTTTATGATTCCCTCTGCGCAATAAGCAATAAATCGGGTATAATAAGACTTGATAGATATGTGTTGGAAAAATAGAAAAGGCATTTCTAGGATGATATTTAATTCGCTATTGTTAGCAACTTTTTAGTGCGTTTAAGCACCAGGAACACAATATAATACAACAAAAATATAATATAATTATTTTATCTAAAATAAATAATTAAATTGAAAAATTTAATTTTTTTAATTAGGGCCAGAGAATAAACCAGAGATTAACAATTTCATTAAACTCTTCCTTTAATAAAACTAGAGAGTGTTTTAAAATTATTCATACCCAACTGAGCTCAGCATATTTGTGCTTTTGGAATTCTGTTTATTTTTTATGGGTGTCGTGTTTGGAATATATATTGTGGCAAATTTTGTGTCTGATATTGTGTGGAATTAGTGAGCGTTGAACGGAGCGTGTTTCGTCAGCGACCACATGCACAATTACAGATACACATACTCATGTGTGTGATTTTTAATTAATAAACTCATTAGACCTGTCCTTACATTTCTACTATTGTTGTTGGGCTCTTACCTGTGTTTTACTCATCTGTATATGTGTATATGTAGTTGACCCCTTGCTGTCACATAATTTCCTGGCACTTCAACAACATGCCGACAATTCTTATGTTTTTAGACGTTTTTGCTTGTTGGAAGCAGCGGCCGCAGTTGACGTTGCGTCGCCGGTTCGTTGGCAGCTTATGTTGCCGCTGTCGTTCAACTTTTGACGTGTTGCATGAGGCGACGCGACAGACAAAAGGCATAAGCGACCAATTAAACTAGGGGCGAGTGGAAACGTGCTAGAGTTTGCCTAAAAATTAAATATAATTGTTGTTGTTGCTGCTGTGGTTAGCTGGTTAACACTGAGGCCAAGCCAGGAACACCACACACACACACACCAGACAGAGGCGATGACAGCAGACAGTTGGGTTTGGTTTCGTGTCCGTGCTGTGTCACGTTTAGAACCACATATCATAGTATGTATGAAAGTTGCTGTTAGTGTTGGTGTTAGTCTTGTTGTACTTTGACATGTGCTGTTTAGTTCATACTGTAGTGTAGTATGTTCACATATCGAATGCTCACTGTACTCAGTGGTAAGCATAAATAGTATTGCATATTAAGCATTATTAAGCATGACACAATGACACAATTAATATGACCACTCTTGAGTTCATTTAGTGCATTGAACTAAGCAGTGCTGAGTCGGCATATTTGACATGCGCGACATACTTCACCAGCCCTATACATATATGTAAACATTTATACATAAGCTGTCTTTAGCGGTACGGTAAAATTGTTAACATAATTATAATAAGTTTAAACTAGAAATCATTCAATAAACAGAAAGTAAACCAAACAGACGTGCGTCTCTTACTTCATTAAATATACTTCTACATGGCGACCGTGACTTGGGTCCTGGAGGACCTAGGACCATAACCTGCAATCTTCTATCTTCAATATCCATCTATCTTCAATCTCTATGTCTCGACCGTGACATGTGCTAGCAGAGCCTAGCACGATTCAGGATCTACTATCTTTGTCAAGGACAAGTTGACAATTTTTTTATAAAGTGCACAAAGCAAGAAGTAAAAGTACAACAGCGAGAAACATGTAAGCGAACGTCACCACCAAAACTAAGAACAAGAAGACCCCGCGATAGACGATATAATATTCATCTGGGAGAACACCGCAAGTCAAGTGAAGCAAAATGCAACAGCAGCAGAAGCATCAGCATATAACAGAACGCTATGATTTAATTCAAAGTTATATACATAACTATTGGATGTTTAAATAAAAGAAAAAGTGTAAAAAGTGAATAAAAACCCACAAACCACCACCACAATAACAAAAAAAAAATGGAAAGGTCTGTGCACCAGCACCGACAGCACGTTCACGTCGTTGCCCTGCTGATTGCAAGGGGCCCCTGTTCAGCCCCCACTGCAAAGGCACCTGCCAGGAGCAACAATCAGCGAAGACAAACGCATGAGAGGCAGACCGCCGCTTATGCCAACGTGGGAACACAAGACGCAGAGACGAGTTGCATGAGAGGCAGGCCGCCGCTTATGCCAACGAGGGAGCAGCAAGAAGCCCTAAGACTAGATGACCGACAGCGCTTCCAAGAGCGCCCAACATAGAATATAAAATATAAATTTTAACTAAACTATAAGAGTTGTAATACTGAGCGATAATTGCGTTGCTCGTAATAGAGTATGACCTATGAAGCCATACGAAACATTAGTCAGGAGATCACTGCGTTGATCGAATAGAAAAAAATTTTATACAAGAAAATTTGTTTAAAAAAAAAAATAATAAATCATACACAATATATATATTATATACATTTATATTCTTTTAAAAAAAAAACATATATACACAGTTACGGAAAAAATAATAGAAACGACAGGGTTTCTCACATTTGAGACCAAATATTTTGTTCAATTCAATAAAAAAAAAATAAAATATAAAAAAAAAATATTCAATTTCAAAAAAAATTTTTTTGAAATATAAAGATGTCTAAACAATAGTTTAAAATATGCATGCTTAATTATGGCCATACACAAAATCTAAAATTTTAATCCATTTTCATATTTCATAAAATAATGCTTTAATGCATTTCAATACCAAAATACCAGAATTTTTATAATTTCTAAATCAAGACCCTAAACAGGATCCTCTGTTGGTATAGGACCAGTAGCTAATCTTTAAATAAAAAAAAAATTTTTTTTTTTCTCCTCCCGTGAATTTTTGAATTTCCAATCACATTCAAACGTAATTAATTAAATTAATAGTTCAACATCTTCTGATGATTATATCAAGAACTACAAAAAAAAAGGAGAAATTACAAATAAAAAGAAAATTTTTTTTTTAAAACCATTTTAATATTTCGTAAAGTAATGATTTTAATGGATTCCAATAAATACCGAAAATTAAACAAAAAAAACCAAGAAGGATTTTAATGCATTCTAATGCATTACCAAATTACAAAAAACAAAAAACACAAACATGAAAAAGAAATAAAGTCACTACCATAAATTCAAGTAGACAAAAGTCCTGCGCAGGAAATAAATAAATAAGAAGAATTGCTTAGGCAATATCTCTAAAAGCTTCTAAGCCCAACGTACATGAACTCATGTACGAAATGTAGTGACCTTGCAAACAACAAAATATAAATGTTTGAGAACATTGAAATAAAGTTATTGCAAGAATTGATGTTAGCGATCTGTGCACCAATGGAATTCTCGACTTAGGTCAGTTCTTCCAAAGGCTTGAACCGCAAGCCGGTACACTTGGGATCAGCCAACACAAAGAGGCACCGAGCAAAAGATCTTTGAAGCAATTTCAATAGAATCTTATAAATAAATGGGCAAATATATAATGAATATAAATATATAAAGAGTAGCGCTACTCAGCCGGTGACCCAGAAAAAGAGAAGCAATTTTGTCTAAAAAACTTGATTTACACATACAAGGAGTACAGGCATTACAAAAAAAAAACTTTGGCCAAAGTAAAAAGACACTTTTATAGGAAAAATATGACACTTCATATAAAGAGTACTTAAATAGATGTTCAAAAAGCCTGATGTCAAAAACGACAAAATATTCAAAAACTCCTAATACTCAATCTGGAATCTTTGAATTTTTTATATTGTATCTCGGTCCAATGAAGACGTTCATTTCGGACATGGGATCTGAATATAAGAATTCCATACCCAATGACTTGTACAATTTATACATGCATATTGTAAAACAAGCAACTTGCAAAAAGATTTTAATATATGAGAAAAAGATAACATCATAATCTCAAAAGAAAAAAAAATGGTCATATTTAAGCAAAAGCATAATTACAAATAAAAATAAAAAAATATAAAAGCATGTTTAGCAAAAAAAAAAAAAAAAAATAAACAAAAACCACAAAATTATAGTTCTTTAATATTTTATCAGCCAACGTTTTTATTCAATATAAAAATAAAAAAAAAAAGCTAATAAAGATAGGTTAAAAATTTTTATTTCATAATCAATTTATTTCTCTTATAAATATTTCAAGTATGGCCATACATAGAATAAGAACCATACCATAAACAATATAAATATATAAAAAAAAAAAAACGAAAAAAAGTATATCAATATTTTCTGATTCGAAAAAAAAAAACAAACACAAAAAAATAAATATTAATAATAAGAAAAATAACAATACTTAGAAAATAACTTCATATAATTACGTTATTTTTCTAAAGGAGGGAGATGTAGTATGTTCACATATCGAATGCTCACTGTACTCAGTGGTAAGCATAAATAGTATTGCATATTAAGCATTATTAAGCATGACACAATGACACAATTAATATGACCACTCTTGAGTTCATTTAGTGCATTGAACTAAGCAGTGCTGAGTCGGCATATTTGACATGCGCGACATACTTCACCAGCCCTATACATATATGTAAACATTTATACATAAGCTGTCTTTAGCGGTACGGTAAAATTGTTAACATAATTATAATAAGTTTAAACTAGAAATCATTCAATAAACAGAAAGTAAACCAAACAGACGTGCGTCTCTTACTTCATTAAATATACTTCTACAGTAGTATGTGCTGTATGCAGTGGCGCCAGGTGCTTAATTTACAAAGGGGGTCGATATACATATGTAGATAAAAAAAGTAATAAAAAAAAAAATATTTAAAAAAATCTTCTTTATTTCTTATATGAATCCATATTTTTATGTAAAAATTTTAGTACAGTGATTATCTAGAAATGATGTTCAGCCAATCTAATTTTAATGTACATACTCTGTAAAATTATTAAAATAATTTAACTAGGCTCTAGAAAACTGTAAGCTTAATGTTAATAGCTTAACAGAAATTGGTCAACAAATACATACATATGTACATATGTGCATTTGTACCACCTTATATTACTTTTGATCATGTTATATTTGTGAAGGCTTTTTTTAATAGACTCCACCTTTGAACTATCGTGTTCAAAGAGAGGGATCTCATAAAAAAAGAAATGTCAAAATTACACGGATTTATGCAAAGGCCACAAAACGACGTTAAGCTCGTTGACGCGCTTAACACGCAAAGCACCTCGAAATAATGTGCTGCTCTGACCGCAAAGGGGCAGGGCTAAGAACCGCCTGTCAAACCGCACAAAGCCTTTAATTGAGCGACAAAACGAAATGTTTGGCCATGTTTACCATCAAAATGTGATCTAGCTAAAGATTATCTCTTTACTGCACTAGCTTAAAAGAAATCTAAATTTAATTTAAGATTTGAAATATAACTTAATAGCAATAATTATTAAATTTATAAAACTTTTTTTTATCAGGACAGCTCCACCACTGCTGCCGATTCGCCAAATTCTGGAACACAGGCAACGCTTTACAATGACAAACAGTCCATAACTGGGGTAAATCAAAATCTGTATATTTAATAAGAAATCTCTGTACACAAACTCACACATGCCAGATTGTTACACACTTGTCTATGTGTGAAGCTCATCCGATACGAAAACATTTTTTTTTGCTCAGTTAATTTGCAGACGAGTACATATTTGCCATAAATCAAAGCCCAAAAACTACAGTCAACAAATTAGTTAAGCTAAAACTTTTATCATTTATGCATATTTATTTTATTTTACTCTGTGCACCATTAGATGGTAAAATTTACTACATACATTTTGTTTATATATATTGCAAACCCATATCCATTACCCATTTTTTTCAGTTTAAAAGTAAGTTTGATTACTATTTAATTTTGATTGAATTCGTATTATCTAATTTTGTTTTGTGCTCAAACATTTAACAACTGCATGAAAACTGTAATTTTCTGCATATGTAGTATTTGTTGTCATTTGTAATGTAAACTTTGCAGTCATTCTCTTTATTGCTGTCTCTCTCTAATTGTGTCGATTTTGGCAATTAGCAGCAGGTGTGTGCATGTGTGTGCGTGGCAAATGGCTGCCAAATTTAAATTAATATTGGAAATTTATATCAATTTTCACAGTCAATAAATTAAGGATCTGGCAAACAAGGTTAACAATTGTGTTGTTGTTGTTGTTGTTGTCGGTGGACTCGTGTAAATGTGTAAATACGTTAAGCTAACGTATGTTTTTGGTTTTCTTTTTGATTATTGCTGTCGGCAACAAATAACGAATTTAATATGCATTAGCTGAAAGTTTCCAATAATTGAAATTGTGTGCAATGACTCGATACAAGGATCGTTTTTGCCTCTAGGCCTTAAAACACGCTAGCTCGATTTAATTTAAAAACAATTTAAAATATTTATCAGAGATGGTAAGAGATGTATTTAAAATCTCAATGTTAACAATTATATGGAGCTTAAATATTTATTATGGATTTAATAACAATTCACATATTCTCTGTCTAATTTTCAAAATTGTTACTCCTTTAAATACATATCTATGAAAATACTGGTCAGAAGTGGGAATTGTTTTATTTTCTGTGACGTCATGCAAGCTAATTAAATAGCCTAATATACATTTTTGTTATGCGAATAACTAAACAAAATTTAAATTAAGTTTATTTGTTAGCTCAGTATCTTAAAAGCTGCTCTTTTGCCAACCCTTTAAACCTTTCTCTCGGTCTCTCTCTTTATATTTTGTGTTTTTCAATTCAATCAAGCAAACGAAAGTAACAACGTCGCCTGCATAAATTGTCTAAAATTCATAAACAAAATTACATTTCAGCATAAAATATAAAAAGCAAAACATGCAACTGTTGCACAACAAACAGCCAAAAACAAGTTTATGTATTGCAACTTTTGCAATGTAAAAAGAAATGAATATTTTTAAATTTCTGTACCTCAGACTGCATAGTCCATATGACCAAAGATATGTGAAAAGATGGCCACAGCCTAGCTAAAATAAAAACAGATCAGGCTTTTTTAGCTTGAATTTCTTTTGTTATTGTTTTTATATTTTCTTTGTCTACAACCCGTATACATACACCCATCCGCACACACACACATACAACAATTTTGTGGTCGTTTTGTACATAAATTTATTACATTTTCTCAGCGTAAGACGAAAGTGGGAAAGTGGGAAGATGAAGAGTTTTTACCTCATTCAGAACTTTGTTTGTGCCACTTGTGTGGCAGCAGTTTGCACCAACTTTTGCATTGTTGTTGCACTTGTATTTGTTGCTGTTGTGCATCTTATTACAATTTTCTTAGAGAGACAAACAGAACAAGAGGAGATGAGTACATCCTCTGCTTTGCTTTTGTTGTCTCTGACCCAAGTTGGCTCTTTGTTATTTTAATATCGAGTCGAAAGAGGAGATTGTTCATGTGGGCAATTGGAGTGCATATACAAATATACAAAGATAAATACAAGTACTTTTGCATAATCAATTGTGTTATGTAATAACTCATTCATTGAGGCTGTTTTTAATTAACTTGCAAGTGGCAAAATAAATATTCAAATCAAGAGTTTCTTCAGATTCGTCTTTTTACTTCGGTTTTTGGTCAAAATTGCAATCTCCAACTTATCAGTGGAGTATAACTTCCGTTTCCGCTTCAACATACCTTGGCAAAGTTTGTGCATATGAAATGCGCCTGTCCGCAAAAGGAAACAGTTTAGCATAAAAATGAAAAGTCAAGTCGCACCAAAAGAGAGAAAATAGTAGAGATATGCTCGGACAACTGTGGCAAGTGGCAGGCGAGCAGTCGACTAGCATTATCTGAATCTTATACGCTGCTTTGTCGTATTCAAATTTATATTTAAAAAGTCGAACAGAAATGTGAATTGTAGAGGGCGTGTGTATTTGTGTGGATGAAAAACTTGTGCCATGGTAAATGCAATGCAAGGAAATCATAACGGAAATTATTTGAAAATGAAAAATATCTGCAGCCGAGAGCCGAGTGCCCAGGATGTGGGCAGTACCTCTGCCCACATGCCAGCGAGTCAGCCATGCAGCTAGTCGACGGCCCAGGAAGTGCCTGCAAAGAAACGCCAGCGGAAGACACCAAGTGGTGCAGCTCTCCCTCTTCCCCTGCATCTCTTTCTTGCCCCACTCCAAAAATAAATAGATATGTGCAGTAAATAATAAAGTGAATACTTTAAGGCTGAAAACACATCCCACAGCTGCACCAATGATTAATAGCTACAGCCTTTGCTAATTCTCCGCTTTGGCAATAAAAAAATACTCAGACTCCAGTTTAAATGTATCTTCATATTACTATTGCAGTTATTCCACTTGACCTCTCTGTCCAGCTGTAAAATATTTTTGCTTACGTGGTCATGCAAGCACACAATGAAATAAAAAAAGAGTAAAACAAAAATGAAATCTGTAGAAAAACTGCCGAAATCAGCACAAAAAATTTAACCGCAGTCTGCAATTAATCAAGTTCCTCCATGTCTAACAAGTAGAAAGAGTGGAGCCTGTAATTGATGAATGTTAACGACCAACCAATGCTCTGCTGGTTGAGGTTTCAGTGCGAGAAAAAAAACTTTTTTTAAATTAAAAACTCAATTGCTCAGCGTTTGTTTTAGTAGATTTTTATTTGAAGAATTAAAGAAGAATAAAATAATGTCAGATTAATTAGAAATTTTAGAAAACCAAGCACATATACAAATAATAAAAATTTGTAGAAAAGGAAAAACCCTTGTACATAAATCCCCCATCAATTTATTTATTTTATCAGTAAAATTATTTGCTTACAACTTGGTGTGCTCACAAACACACTTTAGTTTAATATCGAACAATTCGATAAAAACATCCAATTGAGTGTCAGCAGTCTGCCAAGACAGTGCCTAGAAACCCTATAAAAGAAACGTTATTCTAATTCCAATGTTATATCGTTGTATTCCACATGTTCGCTTCATATTATAAAATTTTGTATGCAATCAGTTGTATTTTTAAAACCATTCAAACTGATTTATTTCTGAGTCAAGGACTTCGTGTTAGTAAAAATGCTCAAATTACTGAAATAGCTAGTAAATGTAGAGAATAAATATCCGCCGCAGAATCAATGAAAGGTACAATCGTTTCGAAAAACTGAAACCGTAGCACTTTCGTTCGTGCCAACTTTTGTTTTCAGTTTGCTGTGTGTCTGACATGGGTTACCCATGTATATTTTTTCAATGCAACGCGAAAAAATTACAAAAAATTTCTTATGCTCCGGCTTAGGCATTGCTCGGGCTTAGTCAATTGCTGGAAGGATTGGTATTTAGGACGACGATGCGACCATCGCCGACGCCGCTTCAATTTGGCAATTTATCTGGCCCATCTGCATTTGTTGATTTTGTGCCGGCGACTGGGCCGCAATGTGCGCTATTGTCCGCTTTGCATAAGAGCTAACGAACTAGATTTTTTCCTCGTTCTTGGAGGCTTGGAGCTGTGTCTGCACTCGGTGCGCTTCATTGGCATATCAATCAACGGAAAAGCGGGAAATGAATTCGCTTACTCACACGAACCGCACAGACGAGATAGAGGCAAACGTGGATGCCTCGAATCTTTTTTCCTTGTCAGTTGTAGATGTTGTTGTTGGCGTGGCCGGATGCCATTTTAATTAAGTGTTGGGGCCTGTAACCAAAGCCAGAGCGATGGCGTCGGTGTTTTTGGCGCCTGGCCAAAGCCTTTTTGGTGTGTCTTCTTCGTTCTGACCGCCAGGAATGTTTTTCGGGATGTTTTTCCTGACGCTGGATGCCACTGACAGCTTAATTATTATTTTTGCAAATCAGTTAATTAATTAAGATGACTGAGATTGCAAAATGGACAGAAGCGAGCATATAAGTTTAGAGCATGATATGGAAAGTTTGTGAGCTTGTGGCTGAATCGGAGCATTGATAAAAATAAAAGAGTTTCAAAGGTTCTTTGAGATTCTCCCCAATAAATGAGAAAGTAAATGTACTTCACATTGGTGTTGATTTATACATTAGTAGACTTTACTATTCTGTCTTCGTAACAAACAGAATAATGGGTATTTATTTATTGTAATAATACTGAAAATGTGAGGCACTAAATATACTTGCCATACTGGCAAAAGTATATTTACAACCCACTTTAATACTTATAATGATGTAATGAGTTTAATATATGCCTGAACAGTGTCTGCCACGCCTCCAGCCCAATCTCTTACAGCCAAACAGAGGACAAGGGATTGCACTTTGATGCTGGCTGTTGTCGCTGCTTTGCTCGCAATTAAATCCGCTTTGCAAATTTATGACCAACGAATTGCTCTTTGTGGTTTATCAGCCCCAACACAAAAAGACACAAAATATGCCAGCTATGCTACTCTCTGTGTGAAAAGGATGTCTCTGTGGGTATTAAGTGAGTTTTTCTACATGCAAAGCAAAAAGGATAACTTCTGGGTAAGGTGGCTAGCTTATGTTCGATTTCAAAGTGCCTTGTCCCCAAATGCGCACTCGAATGAAAATGTGTACGAGACAGAAAAAAATCGTAGCAGTAGCAAAAGAAGCAATTAAGCATAAAGCGCACAGATAAAAAGTCAAAAAATCAAGCAGAGCGAGAAAAAAACACAGCAAAGCACAAAGATAAAAGAAAAAACAGAAAAGAGTTGTAAAAAAGTGTTGGTAATGAGGCAAACGTTGAGCAGCTTGATTAATGTGAGTAGCTTGCGCCTTTCGGTTGACCACCCATTAATGGCTGCCCATAGATCCTACGATTTTGACGAAGGATGGAAATGTGTGCCTAGAAGACCATAAGAAGCACAAAAAAAAATTTGTATCGTCCTCTTCGATTTCCATACATTTTTCATGCATTTTGATAACATTCTGTATGCAGAAAAACAGCTTATTCACTTGTTAAAAACTACAAGTATAACTAATACTGTTCAAATTTTATACTTATATTTGTATTATTTCTCTTTACTATGAAATAAATTTATCACATGCCCCAGCTAATGGACTTTGAAGCCACAACGGGCCATAAAAATTGTCTGCTTTGCAGTGTGTGTAAACAGCAATTTTCAACTTTGGCAAATCCATGAAATGTGCTCGCTTCGACTACAAAGGGAATATTTTATGCAAGTTGTTATTTAAAAATATATTTTATTAGGCGCTGCGAGAATGCTCCATACTTTACTGCATGTTCATATGTAAGATCTCCTTCCTGAGTCGCTTTTGCATTTCAAAAATATCCGCGCGAGCGACATTTTATTGAGGCGCACTCAGGCAGACATTCAGCGACACTGTAATAAAAATGTGGAAATCCTTGCGACGTCTGGGCGCCCAGAAGGATGCCTCACGAAGTGCTTTTTACATATTTATCACCCCATTGTCGCCCACAAGAGCAACCTACACATCGACAGCAACTGTTGCTGTTGCCACTCGCAGCTTTAAATTTGTGTTTAGCTTTAAATTGGTCACTGTCGTATGACCAAAACTAGAGACAAAGCCATGGCAATAATAAACTAACAATGGCCGGAATAAAAGGCCATAAATGTGAACAAAAAAATTGCCCAAAATTGGAATACAAAGACAGAAACCAAACACCAAACAGATGTCCAATATATGTGCGGATGGAATTGGACAGTAACACAGTATAAAAATATATATTGTAATTTATTGAATTCTAAAATTTTTTTAACGCTTAACGCGTACAAAAAGCAAACTCTGTATTGTTTATACATTGTACTATTTAATTGGAAGAAAACACATTGGTATGCACTATTTACTCTATTTAGAATAATTAATGAAAGAACAGAAAATGGTGTTTTATCGATAGTTGTAGGATTATTTTTCATTATAATTACCTATGTATATTGTTTCTTGAACATTTAAGGGAGTATATTTAAAAAATAAAATAAAGTTGTTCATAGATGAATTCTGTACACCATATTTTTATTATTTTTCAGAACATAAAACAAGTCAGCTTTATTTTAATTTATTTTCCTTTCATTTCGTTGATACTTTTATGGCCCAGTTTTATTTAAGTTTCTTTTATGGTTTTTCAATTTTGCCATCACCAAACGCCATTTTAATTTGAATTATTTGCGTTCAGTTTCCAGTTAAATGTATTTTTTCCTCGTTTGCTTTTTAAGTGAGCAGCGACCGGAAATTCTCGTTTGCCTTTGACCCGTTGCGTTTGTGCAAAAGGCCAAAAAGCAGATGTTTGATGTTCTTTTCACTTTTACTCATATTTGTATAAATTTAAATATATAATTTATTATTCGACTGGGCTTAGAGTGACATATTTTTTAATATTTTTTTTAGAACAGAAACTTTTGAAATTATTTTACCACGCGATTTGAGCAATTTAAATTGACAGCACCTTGATTTTTATGCGATAGTACTTTAAGTCAATTTTGTATGATTGCATAAATTACGCAGTTAAGAAATAAATAGCAGATGGCTCTATTTGTAGATCTTGAAATGCGATCGAACTATACAATTACAAGATCTATCACTTAACAAATTAAACTAATTAAACTGTAACTCCTACGACACTATACTTTACATACTTCAATATTATTTAATTTTTAGTGGCTGATGTGAGCTCATTGATGTTGCATGAAAAAAACCAGAAGCGATATCCTGATTGATGTTGTTAAGCTGATGTTTGTTTTACCTTTGATCGATCTCTTAACTCTCATTCCTAGTATATTTTGTACGCATATTGTGAGAAAGCAACACCATGTTCTACTTGCTTATAAAGAATATTTCTTAATAACTATTTAATTACATTTTTTTGAACCATGACATTTTTGTTGTAGCTTTAATCAATGTATCTTATTCATTGTAAATTTTATTCAATTCGAAAGTTACCTCTGCTATCTTTCCCAGTTGCACCTGTTCAGTCGCTTCATCTTATTTTCGCTGTCGATTATAACTCACTTTTATATTTGACACATGTGTTTCGCTGATGGAAACTCCACTCCGTTCACTTTGTGGCCGTTTTGGCATTTTTATGCCTCGGCTGTGTGGAACAAACATTTAATGCAGTCGCCCAAAGCGCATGTGGCTGAAGAGGGGAATGGTGTACGAGGTGAAGAGGGGCGCCTAACTCTGCTCAGCTCACTTAAGTTGAGCTCAGCTCTTTATCATCGTCGGCGTCGTCATCATTTCCATCAGGCTGAATAGCTTTTCAAATGCCAAATTTATGCAAATTCAGCCGCTTGCACGGGAGCGACAGAGAGAAAAACTAAGAGTAAAAACGAGGAAGGGAAGTTCCATGAAAGTGGATGGCGTTTTGCACATGAATATTTGTGCCCGTATATCGAAAGAAGGGGCAACGGCAGCGGCATTAGGCTCGGCACATATGCGAAATTCAACCATTGCCGAGTTTTCTGAATTGCCATTTTCCGTTTGCTCAACGTTCGACGTGGGCAGGTGCCACGGAAAAGCAGGTGGAAAGCGGGGCGATTTAAAAAGTACACTTAAAAAAATTAATCAAAAATCAACCGACATTTTCACGATTCCGTACTTTTAAGAATATTTTAAAATGTATTATTCCACAAAAGAAATGTACATTTTAGGCAATAGATTTATTTTTTGTTAATTAAAAATGTTTATCAGAATAAGTAATTTTAATCTTAAAATTAAAACGTTTGACTTAACGTTTAACTTTAAATAAAAATTTATTAATCTGAGCTATTAACTTAAGCTTTGCTTCTTCGATTACTTTAATCTGATATTTTTTGCTGTGTAATAATTGACGAAGAGAGAGCAGAAAACAGACTGTTTGTGGCATGGCTCGCGGCTCACGTCGGTTTTTGTATTGCCTTCAATCGTCAATCAATTTTTTCAGCACGTTCTCTCCGCACCCATTGTAGCTGTAGCCGATTCCGTTGCCGTTACCGTTACTGTTGCCTTTACTGTTGTTGTTGTTGCAGTTGCCGTTGCCTTTGCATAGTTTTAGGCTCACGAGAAATGCACGTAACGGTTGCCTTGCAGTTTGCCTTGCCAATTTAGGCAAAGTTCTCAACTGGAAGCATAATTCATGTTGCAAGTTGCAAGTTGTTGGACGGGCGCGTTTAAATGTGCATCACGTAAATGCCAAACAAGTCGCTGTCCAGGTGCACGTCCAAGTCCACGTCCTTGTGATTTGTAGTCGCTGCACACGTGTGTGTAAGTCCAGGTAAATGCCCCATGTCCAGTCTAGTCGAGGTGACTTAAAACTTAAAGTCAGAGTCTCTCTATAGCATACTTTTGCTTAATTTAGAGAGAAGGGCAGAAAGAGAAGTAGAGTGAATGTGAGATAATTAAGAGAGAGAGAGAGAGAAAGAGGGCAAATATCCAACAGACCACAAAACGGAATGCAAGGATAATTACACTCGCTGCCATTGCTCCGCCTGCCATCGTCGGCAAGGTGTTGACTCGAAATTAAAATTAATTGAGAATTCCGTTCGCATACCAAAACGAGAGTGTCGCCAACAGGCACAGTCTGACCAGGGATTGCATCTGTACTCCTTCACACTCCGAATCTACCTCTCTCCTCTTACTCTTTCTTCTCTCTCGGTTTCCAACGTGGCATTTAGTCCATTTTTTCGGTGTGTACTCTGACCTTAATGCTGAACTTTGGCTATTGCCCTGGCACAAATCTAGTCCAGTTTTTGAAATCGCACACTAACTGCCTTTGGTAATAAGCTTAATTATGCTTTAATTGGTTTACGTGACGTCAGAAGTGGAAACAAGCTCAAATATGCTTTCAATTTCATGTAGGTCAGTGAAGTTGCTGCCACAAATGACTCAATTAGTGAACATCATTCTTAGCACGTTAATTCGTTCGTGTGGTACTGTTATTTAATTGTTTGTGTAACTTGTGTGATTTCAAATGCTTTCAGGTAAAATAACATAGTTGCTCAGCTTTAGAATAACTTACTAACTTTCAGCTAGAATTTGTAATGGAAAGAAACTTTTCTCTCATTTTTAGCTTAAATTACTGTATTATAAAAGAGGATTTGTTGCTCCAGCTTATCTTTTCATATGACAAATAAAAAACCTATCAAATATATTATAACATAACTATAAAAAATATAGCAACAGCTTTATCGATGACAATGAAGAAATATTTCGATTACCGCTTGTATGCATTCTTTTGCATTTCCTGACATTCTTCGCTGTTGCGAAATTAAACAATTTAATTATATTCATATGCAAAATATGCGAGCTGTGGCAGAAAGGTAATCAAATGTCGCCTACAATAAGTGCCGCATTGGGTTACCAGCGACAATTGCAATTAATTGCATATTTAAAGCGCTTCGAGATTAAAACCGCAGACAACTTAAATAACAAAATAACAATAAAACAAAAAACTACGAAAACAACAACAGTCTAGAGCTGAGTAAAAAAATTAATTGCTCTTTATGACAAAAAATTACAATTATGACAATAAAAATTTTAAAATCATATTGCGACAAAAATAGTTAAGGACATGATATACGCACAATAAACAATGCCAATTCAATTTTATTGATGGGAGCAGGACACGTTGGACAGAGACACATTAACAACATTTAATATCAATATTTATAAGCAAAATATGCAAAAATTATAAGTTGACACAAAATTGATTGATTCATCTGCATCATTAAGAGAGAATATTTACTTAATTAATTTCATTAATTTAATTAATTTAATTAATTTAATTAAGTTAATTAATTTAATTAATTTAATTAACTTATTTAAAATTATATGAAATAAATCAAAAACTGAATCAAAGAAAAACAAAATTATATGTTAATTTTTATATTAATATGTTCTGGCTGATTAGCCAAGGAAACCCGCAAACGAACACAGCTAATTGCGCAAAAAATAAACGAATAGATTACTCTACGTACATTCATATCCTGCCTGTTACAAATATATAAGTATTTTTGGCAATTTTCCAAATTTAAAGCAATTTAAAAGAACATCACGAGTTCTTACTCTATGCAACTTTTAAATGAAAAGCAAACTTTTAAATAATTATATTGTGTGCTAAACTTAAGTTTAGTGAATTCTGAGAAATTTAAGAGTGCCAACAGCTGCAAACTATACTTGGCTTGAATCTGATATTCTGACTACCCCTGAGGGTCTTACGAATTGCAATTTGCCCACATTTCAACACTCGACGGTTGTTGGGGCACAAACTTGCTGTTTGAAGTTTTGATTCATTTGCTGCACGTACATATGAAAGTCGTGTGATTTGCTTTGCAACTTGGTTTAAAGCGCCAGTTGCAAGTTTGTCAGTCAGTCTGTAAGCCAGTCAGTCAGTCAGTCATGTCGTCGCCTTGTCCGCTAGTCACTCGTCGAAATGCGTGTAAGAGCAACACGCGGCTGCTTAGTTTGTTGTTCATGCCACATGGGATGGGCCACGTCCACACACACGCCCACGCCCGTAACCCTTAGTTGCTAAGTTGTTTAGCTATGCAACATGCAGCGAACTACAAGGTCAAGTTGCATGTGTGCTGCTTCTGTCGCTTTTTTTTCCTGTTCCTTACTAGCTGCTTATCACGCATGCTAAACACACAGACAACACTGGCGACGACCAGAGAAAATACCATTTGATTTTTGATAAAATGCAGTTGGAATTTTTGTGGGTGGACATTCCCTAGCAACTCTACATACTCTGCATCACTTTCTTCCTCCGCTTTTATTCTGTGTGTATTTTTTTATATTTTTGTCGAAATTTGTTTTTTATTCCGCTTGCTGCTTTGTTACATGACACTCATTGATATTTTGTGCAAGCGTAGCGTAAATTCAATTTAATTTTGTGTAAATTGACTGCAAATGCAATTTACAAGTCCTGTTCAGCAGATACTTCCTCACCTCTCCTCCCCAATCCAATGATGCGATGCGTGAGCGTGACTTTGCACAGGACTTGGACTTGCATTTGATGTGGACAACTGAAAGTGGGAGAAGAAATCATGTTTTACTTGGACTTGCATTTAATGTGGACAACTGAAAACGGGAGAAGTAAACAATTTTGACATGGTCCCATATATCGTGGCATTTTAAACATTTTGGATAAGTTTAGTGAATCATTTGTTTCTATTAAAAGTATTGAGAGCTTTGTCATACTATTTTAATATATTTTAATAATAAATTTACATTTTTAGATACTTCTCGAATCTTTGTATACATTTTTTTTTTTTTTTAATATTTTCAACTATTTATAAGCTGCGGTAACTTATTAGTGTAATTATTTAATTTTGAATGGCAAATGGAAAAATATTAATATGCGTCTGCATGGATTTTAATTATAGACCTGGTATTCCATTTAACTTTCGTGTGCTTGTGTGTGTATAGAAATTGCATTTGACAACGCTGAGGAACCGTGCGTGCGTGCATATTTAATCGAGTTTTTATTTAAGTTTGCTTGGCTTAGTTAGTTGGCACTAGTGGGCGGTTTACTGGTGGTAGGGGGCGTGGTCTGCCAACTTTGTAGGCAAACAAGCACTGGTATTCATAGTTCATACGCGATTGTTGCGCTGCCATCTAAAACTTTGAACACTTTTCGCACTCGCATAAATCACTGGGGTGCCCTGCAGTATTAACATTATTTGTGTTGAAACGCTGTAAATATCAGGGTCGCTTTGAGGCTGTAAAAACTGAACTGTACCACTCTTTTTTCTATTTTTTCTTCTCTGTTTTCACGCATTCACCTGCTCGTTGCAGTTGCCCAGAATAATTGTTGAAGTCAGTTCGGGTTTTGGTCGGACTCCAAGTTGACACCGAGCTTAGAAGCCTTTGCCTGTGTTTTATTAACGACCAGTGATCGATTACAGCGACAATGCGTCGCATAAAAGATAACGTAGTGGGCGCCAAGAGTTTATGTTACTTGCAAGTTTTTTTTTAATGGTAAACTACAAAGTGCTGTGGATTTTAGTACAAAATTGTAGTACAATTGTACAATCTGCCAAAAAATTCAAATTCATCTAAAAATTTCACATTTTCTCTTCAGCATTCTTGAATTTATTTTACAATTTCTTTTTATTGTATTGAATACTTACAATAAAAATTTTATTAAACACAAAATTAATTTTGTCCTTTTTATGACTTTACCTTTACACTTTAAGAAAGACAAATTTTATTCAATTTTTTTTCTTTAACAAATCTTAAGTTGCTTTTGCAGTAATTTTTCAGTACTCAATCAACTCCACTTTAATCATTTGACACTTTTTATGTAACCTCATGACTTAATGCTTATTTGTACAAGATCTTACTTGAGATTCCTTTATAAGCCAGCTTGCACGATTTGGCTAATGACTGCAGTCAACAGCCAAAAGCGACGTCGACGTCGGCGCCGCACAGTGGGGCCATTGCTCATTTTACGTTGCAAAAATCATAACTTTTGAACGAAATGAGATAATCGAATTATTTAAATGGCATATAATAGATAACTCTTCAAGCTATGAAATAAATGATTAAGAAAAGTGCCACGCCGCAAAGATACTTACTTAGGGGCTATCAAAGTTGAAATTTGTGAAATTTAAGATAAAAAAAAAATTTTATGGCACCTAAAAATAAATATTTGTTAAAATTTTTGATTTTTTTTGTTTTATTTTTAAGAATTTTATATTTAAAAATTACTTTCAAAAAATTTAAAAACAATTTTTTTTTTCAAAAAAATTTTTTTTTGTTTTCCGGTGTGAATTATCAGAATTTCATATGTCGACCTTATTCCTATGACATCTATATGATATTGTATTCCGATTTCAACCAATTTGACATATTATGAATCTGGGATAGTCTTATATATCCAGACCAAAATTGGTTCAAATCGGACCACTATATCATATAGCTGCCATAGGAACAATCGGTCGAACTATGGAATTATGCCGAGTGTTTTTATTGTGAGGTTGCATTAGTTTTTTTGATTTCAGGTATAGCGGTGCAAGTTGGTGCAGACAAAGTATACAAAGAGTTATCTATTATATGCCATTTAAATTATTTGATTATCTCATTTCGTTCAAAAGTTATGATTTTTGCAACGTAAAATGAGCAATGGCCCCACTGTGCGCCGTTGCACTTAAGCTGAAGCAATGTCGTCA
>JBAMBL010000650.1:0-13451 GCA_037043405.1 Drosophila subquinaria
TGTTATTGCTGTTTGTATTTTTTCGCAATTTTCGATCAGTTGGATTACTTGCGATAGCATTATTTGATATGACAACGCCATTTGGTTTATGTATATCTTTTCTGCTATCTCGTTTCGAAGTCTTTTTATTTCATTGTCCATTGCTTCGAATTGCTTGTTGACGTCTTCTGTTGTCTTCTTTAATATGTTGATTGTTGAATCTATTATAGACGTCTGTTTTTTGTACATTTTGTGTAAATCTTGTTGGTTGTCAAATACATTCTGTATGTTGGACTCTAATATCTTCCTGTCATCGGCATCCATTGTTCCGAAAAGGATATGATGTATCGATCCCACGAACTCAAAGGGTGCGCGTCTCTTTCTTTTCACCTTTAGAAGTAATTGGTTGTTTTTAGTTGAGTGTATCTGAAGGACAGTGCTTGAGTCATCATCGCGCATGCTCCCTCAAACTGAACTAAGTATTTGCAGTTTAGTGCTACTTCTTCGATGTAATGGTTGATCCGGTTTAGTTCCAGTATGTATGGTTCTAGATTATAATGAATAATTAGGTTCCATTTCGATGAAACTATGTCTAGCTTCCCTTGTACATCTAGATACATCATAGCATTGTTTTGTAGTGGAGTTATTTTCGCCTGATCCGGTTTCGTTGTATTGAGCCCTGTTGCTTTATTTATTAATGTGAATAAAAGCAGACAGCTGATTATTGTTACTGCTGTGGTTGCTTCATTCTTCCGCTTTGTTTTGGTTTCTTCTCTATCGGTATTTAATGGACAAAGCTTGTGGATCGGCCGTTTTATTATTCCATTTTGAGTTTTGATTGAGGCAACTCTCACTTTTCCATCTGCTCGCAGTTTAAATTTTTCTTCTACTCGTCCGAAACACCGGCCACTTCTTTGTTGCACTCTGCGTCCTTGTTTTTCACTAGAACTATTTGTCCGACTTCTAAATTTTGTGACTCTTTTCGCCATTTCAATCGTTTTTGTAGTGTAACTAAGTATTCGTCTTTCCATTTTCGCCCTCAGAAATGTGTTTTCATTTTGGATAGTAGTTTCCAACGATCTGTTAACGAGATATTCGTATTAATTACATCTTC
Source organism: Drosophila subquinaria (assembly GCA_037043405.1). Lineage (NCBI taxonomy): Eukaryota > Metazoa > Arthropoda > Insecta > Diptera > Drosophilidae > Drosophila > Drosophila subquinaria. The sequence continues at coordinate 1,094 of JBAMBL010000650.1, forward strand.
GGTCACCTCCAACATCGGTCTTCCGATTAGAAAATGGCCTGGGGTTAGAATGTCGTCGAATTCGTTGCTGTAGTCTATTGGATATAACGGTCGAGAATTCATTATGGCTTCAATTTGTGCCAGCAACGTGCTCATTTCTTCGTACGTGAGTGTGCTGTCTCCAATTATTCTTTTTAAGTGGTGCTTAACTGATTTCACTCCGGCTTCCCAGATCCCTCCGAAGTGGGGACTTGCCGGCGGAATAAAATGCCATTCTATTCTTTCCTTCTCCAATATAGGTGCTATACTGTTGTTGTGTATTGCTTGCATAAATTCAGAGTTCAATTTTCTTTCGGCTCCAACGAAGTTTGTACCGTTGTCTGAATAAATGTGTTGACATTTTCCTTTTCTTGCTGTGAATCTTTTGAGTGCTGCTATAAATGCTTCTGTGGTTAGATCGCTTACTGCCTCCAGATGAACTGCCTTTGTGCTCATGCATACAAACAGCGCTATGTACCCTTTATATGACTTTTGTCCTCTTCCTTTGGATACTCTAATGTTGATAGGTCCTGCATAGTCGATTCCTGTATGACTGAACGGTTGTGATATCGTGACTCTTGGCTCTGGTATTTGCCCCATTAACTGTTCCATAGTTTGTTGACGAAATCTTGTGCATTTTATGCATTGGTGAATTATTCTTTTGACTGAATTTTTTAGCCCATTTATCCAAAATTTTCGCTTTATTTGTGCTTCTGTTACTCTGTTCCCTCCGTGAAGCGTTTCTTTGTGTGTTTTTTCAATTATTAGGTCTCCTAAATGTGATTTGTTTATTATCACTGGGTGTTTTTGATTGTATTGTAGTTCCGCGTATTGAAGTCTGCCACCTACTCTGAGGATTCCTTTATCGTCGAGAAATGGGTGTAGCGATGCTATTTTACTTTTTGTATCTATTTGTAGTTTTTCTTTTAGTTTTGTCACTTCATTCGAGTATTCTTTACTTTGATGATGCCTGATTATTACTAATTCGGCTTCTTTTAGCTCATTAGCTGATAGCTTTCCAATATTTCCCTGTTTTTTGCAGAGAGTTAAAAATCGTTTAACGTTCGCAACGACTCTTATTAGTTTTTCCAGGCAGCTGAACTTGGTTTCCACAATGTCTAGAAAGTTCTCATCTATGTTTGTTTGGCAATTCAACATTGTTACATTTTCTCTCTCTGTTGGCCATTCTTTTTTATCCTTTGTAAGCCAGTCTGGGCCATTCCACCATATCTTGGCTGTTGTTAATTTATCTGGTGTCATACCTCTGGTTCCAAGGTCTGCTGGATTTTCTTTGGTTCCCACGTGTCTCCACGTGGCTGCTGGTGCTAGCTCCTTAATTTGTTCTGCTCTCATTCGTACGAATTTGTCTTTATTCTTGTTGTTTCTTATCCAGCCTAGTGTAATTGTAGAATCGCTCCAAGCGTATATGTGTATTTTTGTTTGTATTGTCTCCGTCACAACGCTTAGTAGTTTGGCAAGAAGATGTGCTGCACATAACTCTAATTTTGGTAACGTTTTCCGGTTCTTAATAGGATTCACTTTTGTTTTACTGGTAATTAATGCCACACCTGTTGGTGTCTTTCCGTAAATTACAGCAGCATATGCCAACTCGGATGCATCGGCGAATCCATGTAGCTCCAAGGGCGTGTCTTGACATGCTCCCGTCCATCTTGGGATTTTTATATTTTCTATTGATTTCAGTTTTTTATTGAAATCTAACCATTCTTGAGATGCTGTCAGATTTAATGGTTCATCCCAAGTTATTTCTGATATCCAAAGCTTTTGAATAAATAGTTTCGCTAATATCGTAACTGGCGATAGCCACCCCATTGGGTCGAAAATTCTTGCTAAGGCTGATAGCACCTTTCGTTTTGTTAGTTTTTCCTCTAAAGGCATGCTGATATTGAAACTGAAGTGGTCATCTTGCGGGTTCCATTTTAAGCCCAAGGTTTTTATAGATTCTTCGTTGTTGATTTCAAATAATTTTTCCGTGACTTGTCCAGACAATGTTGTCGTTATTAATTTGTCATTTGATGTCCATTTTCGGAGATGGAATCCATACCTCTCTAGCTCTTTCGATATATTTCTGTAGATGTCGATACATGCTTCTTTGTTTTCTGCTCCTGTCATCAAATCATCCATATAAAAGTCAGTTTTTATTATTTCCTTAATAGAAGCATCAGTACATCTATTGGATATTTCTAGCAGGCATCTTGTTGCTAGAAACGGCGCAGAAGTTGTTCCATAAGTAACCGTTGTTAATTTGAATTCCTTAATGGGCTCCTTCGGATCACTTCTCCATAAGATTTTAAGGTATTTCTGATCTTCTTCTGTTACTTTTATTTGTCTGTACATTTTTTCTACATCAGCTGTCAATACATATCTCCAGTTTCTCCACTTTAAAATTATTTCCAAGATTGATTTTTGAATGTGTGGTCCGGTCAGCTGAACATCATTTAGGCTTTTCCCATTAGTTGTTTTTGAGGATGCATCAAATACAACACGAAGCTTTGTTGTTAAACTTTCCTCTCTAATTACTGGTTGATGTGGTATATAATATTTCCCATCCTTCATATCTCTTGTTTCTTCCATGTGATTGTTCTCCTGATACTCTTTCATGAATTGAGTATATTGACTTCTTAGCTTACTATCTTTTAGAAGTCTTTTTTCTAAGTTTATAAAACGTGCTAAGGCCCGATTCCTGGACTCTCCCAATTGTTTGTCTTCCTCAAATGGCATCTTGACTATGAACCTGCCATCCTTGTCTATTTGCGTTGTATCCTCGAAGAGTTCCATGCACTTTTCATTGTCCGTATTCATTTGTGCTTGTGGTACTTCTTCAATTTCCCAAAATTTCTCTAAGTTTATAGCTGTGTGAATTCGTTTTGATCCTGATATCTTAACAGCTCCAGATAAAATCCATCCGAGTTTCGTGCATTGTCCAATGACCGTGTCTTCTTGTTTTAGTCCCTTTGTTAGAATTGCCGCTAACAGATCTCCTCCAATTAGAATATCAATCCTACTTCGCTTATTAAATGTAGGATCTGCCAGAATTTCATTCGTCCAAACGTCTTTATTGTATTCGAAAGATTGTGGAGGTTGAGGGCTCACAACTTTTGGTAATATTACGGCATCAGTTTCGAATTTGTCGTCACTTGGGAATCTTGGTCGAATTCTCAATTTAATGACCGACTTCGATACACCAACTAGATTTTCGCCAAGTCCATACAGTTCTGTCCGCTTTTTTTGCTTAGGTAGCCTTAGTGTTTGCGCTGTTTCTTCGGAGACGACTGTAATTTGTGATCCTTGATCTACGAGTGCGCGACAGATAATCCATTCACCAGTAATTGATTGAACTTCTATTTGAGCTGTTGCTAGCAATGTAGTTTTGGCTGTTCTCGTTGACATTGTTGTTTTTGTTTCATACTCCCTATGCAGTAGATTATTATGTTTCCCTTTGCATTTTCCACATGTTTCTTGGCATGTTTTGTGGGCCTGTGTGAATTTTTGATCCAAGCATCTGAAGCATATATGTTCGGCACGTACGAAGTCCCACCTTTCGGCTGGATCTAATTTGCTGAATTTGTAGCAGTCATGTATGGTGTGACCTGGCGTTTTACAATTTTTGCATGCGTTGTCTACTGTTGTACTCAACATCTTTGAGCTCTCTTTGAATATCCTGGGTTTCACTGCTTGTATCGTTTGCAAATGTTTCTCCAGAAACTGTAAGACATCTTCTAGTGACTGTATTTCCTTTGTTTTACCAGAAGTATGCTCGTATTGCTGTATTCCATGCCGATCAAATTTTCTGATTAGAATACTCGCAATGAATGGCTCTGCGTCCTTAATCGGTATGCCCATACCTTGTATAGCGTGTAAACTCTTATTTGTTGTGTCTAAAATGTTTTGTACGCTTTTGTCTGATTCACTGTTCATGCTTGGCAGGTCCAGAATACGACTCCAATGGCTGGTGAATAGCTTTCTCTTGTTCTCGTATCTGTTCCTTAGTATATTCAAAGCTGCTTCATAATTTTCGCTGCTTATGTGCAAGTGCCTTATTAATTGAGCACTCTCTCCTTTAACTAGTTCCTTCAGTCTTATGAATTTGGCTTTCGCATCCAATTCATCGTTAGCGTCGACTATTTGACCAAACATATCGGCGAAGTTTGACCATGATGTTATATCTCCAAAAAAGGGTGGAATGTCCACCGGTTTCAATTTTATTTTTTGTCCTGATGGCTTATTCTCCGAAATCCATCTGAGTTTCTCCCTTTTTTCTTCAATGAGCTGTTCGTAACGAATCTGCATTGATGACGTTACTTGCTCATGGGATTTCAATTCTTTGAAGATTTCTGTTATCCTTTCGAAATCTTCTTTGATTTCGTCCAGATCGTTTTGGATTTGTTTTGGATTTTGTCCAGCGCGCTTCATTGTTTTTTCCATTGTATGTAGCGCCCTGTTGAATTCTTCTGTCCGCATTTCTTTCTTTTCTATCTCGCGACACATTGTTTCGTTCAGTGCTCTATCGATGGTTTTCTTATTTAGCTCTGACAATAATTTATTTTTCATAGCCTGAGTTTTCTCGAAGGCTCCCCTTGTAAAATATTCTCCTTCACATAAGGATTCATTTTCTTCTAGAGTCTGATGTTGCCTTTTAAACAATTCCCAGTACTCCTGAGCTTTTGTTGCCCAATCCAAGCTTGGGCACTCGTCCTTTTGTAATTCCTCGATCCACTGCTTAAATTGATAGTAAATGTTGTTTTGACTAGCACCCAATGCATTGAGCTGCTCCCGAGTATGAACCATTTTGAAATTATATATGTTTTATTTATTTTTTTTTTTTGTTTTTTTTTTTATTTTCGATATTTTTCTTTTTCAAATTGTTTTAACTCTCTAATAAGTTTAGCTTTTTCTCCGCCTGTCGTAATTGCGATTAACGTTCGCAATTCCTGCCTTCGTTTGTCTCTCTGGTACCTTTTTCCAGCTCTTTTCGTCTTCTTCTTTTTTGGTTCCTGTTGATTGTCCGACTTCTGTTGACGTCTTTGGCTGTATTCCTCGATCGTCAGGGGTAGGGGACCGGCACCTTCTTCTGCAGCGTCTCTTAAGAACTCTTTCCGTTTTTGGATTGATATTTCCAATTTTTTTATTTGACGTGCTTTGTATTCTTCAATGCTTATGCGATGTGGATTTGAGATCGCTTGCTTCGTTTCCTCTATTAACTGTTGTTGTGCAGCAAATAATTCTTCGAATTTTTTCTGGAACTCGTCCATACGCCTTATGTTTCAACGACCAGATGTTGTTATAATCTAGTTGTTTATTTTTAGAAACTCCTGTTTCTATTTGTTTTTTCCTCAGTGATTTCGCCGAACCACTTTTTGAGGGTTGTTTTTTTTTTCTCGTGTCGCCGCACGTTACAATGTTGCGCCGTTTGTCTTGGGTTATCGTTCCTGATACTTCGTTGTCCAGGCCAGCGATACCCACGTCGCGGTCTTTGTTGCGCCGTTTGTCTGGGGTTATCGTTCCTGATACTTCGTTGTCCAGGCCAGCGATGCCCACGTCGCGTTCTTTGTAGCGCCGCGCAGCTCGGGTTACCGTTCCTGATACGTCGGTGTCCAGGCCAGCTGATACCCACGTCGCTTACTAATTGCTCAGCTCTGATCCCGCGCAGCTCTTGTCCTGCGTCGTCCAGTCGCTGTTCCCACGTCGCTCACTAATTGCTCAGCTCTGATCCCGCGCAGTTTTTCCTGCGTCGTCCAGTCGCTGTTCCCACGTCGCTCACTTATTGCTCAGCTCTGATCCCGCGCAGTTTTTCCTGCGTCGTCCAGTCGCTGTTCCCACGTCGCTTACTTGTTGATCAGCTCTGATCCCGCGCAGCACTTTTCCTGCGTCGTCCAGTCGCTGATCCTTTCGTTGAAGATCTTCCTCAGCTTCGACACCGCGCTGCTCGTTTTACGCTTCGATGCTGACTCCCTCGCCGCTCCAATTCCAGCGCCGCTTGTTGTTTGTTGCTCCACCGCCGTTCGTCCAGTCCCACGCTGCAGTCGATCGTAGTGGCAGGATATTATTTAATTTATTTTTATTATTATCCCTAACTTTGCCACGATGCACGACAGGTGCAAACAATGGACTTGTCTGTGAGATACCGACTAAAGTATCTGCTACAGTTGGCAGTCACTGAGCTCAATTGCTCGAAGGACCATATGTTAGCAAAGCTATTGAGTCTTTCCGCAATATCAATTGCTGTTATAGATCTCAAATAGTATTGCAGACACAATGCATACAAAAGTACTAAGTCTTTCCGCAATGTTAGTTGCTGTTAGATCTCAGTATAATTATACGCAGGCCAATCCCTAAGTAAAAACACTCACGAGTTATGATTATGAACTGACAACGTTTATTGAATTGTATGCGCTTTTTAAAGGATTTCTTATGTACTAATAAACAGAGTTAGATATAGTATTGATCTATTCCTGACTTCTTCCTACTTATTGTATTGTCTTATGTACTTATTTAGATAGAGTCGATACTAGTGTTTAGATTATGTTTGGTTCTCTTTTACTCATTGTATAGTCTAATCTTATCTTATGTATTTACTATCTGACACATATCTTTTACTCCTTCTTACTCCTTGTATTCTCTACTTAATTACTCTACATATCCTTCACTCTTTCTTGCTCCTCGTGCGCTCTACTCCCGCATGCATGCAGGCTTGCTTATGTTATTTTGATCTTGTTATTGCTGAGCGCCGGGATTTCGACCCGTGTGGTAATTCTATGCCGTCGTGGCCTTTTTGTGTCACTTGAGTATCGCACATGTGGTGGCGCATTCCGAGGGCTGATTGAAAAGTATGTTCATTTATGAACAGTGAGTGAAAATTGACTTTTCTCACAATTTTTGTTTGCACCTTTACAAATTATTATAAGGCTAGCCACAATATTTTTAATTTGTTTTTATGCTTATTTACTTGTATTTCTGCTTCTTTTCAATATTCTTCTTTTTTATATTTGCTTTATATTTTGCTTTGAAACAAATAACAACGAGTCGATTTCACGATTATAAGATTTCTTTACTCAATTAACTCAATGTCTTAGAATATTTAACTTTAACGGCATAAAAATTACTGCATACATTTAGGCACTCGCATTTCTTAAAAACTCAAAATGCCGGTTGTGAAACTGAAAAGTCTGTAAAATTTATTATGCCGCTTAATTTAATTTTGCGATTAGGGTACGACTTATGACATGAATATCAAAAGAAATCTATATATATGTGTAGTTCGATAATCGGATTTCATAATTGTTAATTTTCAGCTACACATTTCGTAAATTTAAACAGATAAATGCATATGAGAAAATATGTAGAAAAACGTTTGCTACGATTTTTATATTCACAGGACTTTAACGTTATAGGTTTTAAAGTAAAATTTACGTCATAGCTATTAATAACCAATTTTTTTTTCCTGAATATTAATATTAATATTTTTAACGATATCTGTTACTTAAAATATAAGTAAAAGGGTATATTGTTTTCGTTGAACAGCCCTATAAAGTATATAAATTCTTGATCAGCATCAAAAGCCGAGTCAATTAAGCAATGTTTGTCTGTCCGTCCTTGTGAGCGCCTAGATCTTAGAGACTATAAGAGCTAGAGCAACCAAATTTGGCACACCGACTTTTATAAACCCCACGCAGATCAAGTAGCAATGGCTTTTAACTTGGATTTAAGTTTCAAACAATGTAAGGGCCTAAAAGCATGCAATACAAAATATATTAAATTGATTTAAATAGTAACGGGCATTCCATAGTCGGGAACTCGACTTTAGCCTTTCCCACTTGTTTTTATTTTAATAAGTATTATTCCGAAACTTTAAAAAAAGAGGATTTACAAACTAAAATTCAATCATAGCATATTTTCTTCGCAATAATTTCTTATTAGTTAAATTTGGTTCTCGCAACTGTTTTATTCGGTGTCTGTTTATATCCCCATTCCCATTTCAATTACATTTTATTAATTGATATGATTCGTATCTCTTTAGTTGCAACGTAACGAAGCGGATCTGTGTCTGGGTGGTGTGCGTCAAACGGTTCCGCGCAGCTTGTTGGCCACCTCGACGCACAATTATCACCAGACGAGCGTAAGATTTGGAGTGCTCGGTGCCACCTACAAGCTCAGCTCCTTCGATATACTTCTCTATCCGTATCCAACAACAATTTGGCTGGCAATTGGTGGAGTCTTTGGGCTGGCTGCGTTAGTCCAACTCGTCATGGAACGTGTCCTGCCAAGTTATCCCCTGCGATCCGTCATCGTTCAATGGCTTAATTTGGAATTGATGTTTGTGGGCATGCCAATGATGACGACGACGAGCTTCAACGCCAAACGGATCTGCTGCATTATGTTGATGCTCTACACATTGCTCATACGCACCGTCTACCAGGGCAAACTCTATCATTTGATAAGGACACACCAGCTAAATCGATTACCACAATCAATTGATGAACTAGTGGATCATAACTACACGGTTGTTCTGTCGGAAGAGATGTACGAAATGATCGGCGAAATTCCCACAGTTCAGTATATGCAATTCCACAGACTCGGAAGCAACAGCACTCCGACGCAAGCCCTTGATTATTTGGCAGCACGACCACATGACAATCGTCTGGTGGCCGCTTCTGGATTGGATTTCTTCAGGAGATTCAATCGATTGCGCGCCAACGAAGCTCAAAAAATGCAACAGGCACCAATTCAGTTTGAACTTATTCCCGAGGATGTCATAGATCTGCAAGTGACGATGTACCTAAGGAAACATTCATTCCTGACCGATGAATTTAATGATCAAATCATATGGATGCGCTCCGTGGGTTTGTTGGCATTCTGGGCACGCTGGGAGTTAGACGACAGCTACTTGTGGACGGAGCAGACTTTTAACTTTGAAATGCTTGGACTGCAACAGCTATACGCTATATTTTTAGTAGTTTTAATTGGATTATTGCTCAGCACGTTGCTTTTTCTGCTGGAGCTCCTTTCATTACGATCTCCAAAACTTCAACGTTGGTTCCTATCACAATAAAAAAAAATATTAAAACCTAAGATTTGTAACGGGAATTTTATTTAAATTCCATTGCACTTCTTTAATTTGTTTTTGTTAGAAGCCCTTTATTAAGATAAGCATCCTATCACGTTGGAGAAAGAAAATTAGTTTACTTTTTTTGTGGTGCTTTTTCTTTGGAAAACGGTGATTATTTAAAATTTGTTCTCTTTAGTGTTTTGTAATTTGTTTCATTAGAATCGTAACTTAGTGTTATTTAAATATAAATAAATATATTTAAACATAAATATGTTGTTTTCCCGAAGCCATGCATTGCCGAGAGGAGGGAAGCCAGCCAATCCAGGGATACTATTTTTGGATCCTGATTAATTTGTAATAATTGGCTAAGTATAGGATCATGGTATGGAGAACTGGTGGGCCAATGCACCAATACAAAGCAGTCCAGTTTTCATTCGACCGTAATCTTTGTTTTCCTTCACTTCCTTCTGTGTTTTTTGCTTCTATAGTGCAACAATAAAATGCGCTTTATCTTTCGCATCGCTTTCTCGCCATCAATTGAATCGTCAAATGTTAAATTCTTGATCTGAGTCAGTTTCTCCTTCAATGCATGATTCTCGCATTTCAAAATCAAAATCAAATCATCGATGTCATCTTCGTCCGAAGAGCATGGAAAAGATAAATCCTTAATATCCAAATTGTATCGTGCTTGAGGATTTAAATTGTCTTTGGCTTGGCTCAAAATCTTTGCCACCGGCTTGACGGACTCGTTGTCAGGAGTAGAAGATGACACGGCAATGGATAACGCAGCCGCCAAATCTGTGGAAAGTTGTAGTGTCGAGTATTTTGCGATAGGAGTTGGTTTTTGGATGCCAAGAAAAGGTTCGTTGACAGAACTTGCTTCCAAGTGAATAGAGGTTGGCATCTTGAATGAGATACCTGATGACTTGTAACAAGGAGGTGATATGTTGTCTAAAGGAACTGACATCTTGCATGAAGGAGCTGATTGCTTCGATACTGAAGATTGCTTGCCGACTGTCTGACTTCGCTGAGTAATCGCCAAATCGTAAGTCTGTTTCAATTTCAAAACAGAACTCTGACTTGAACAAATTCGATTATTCGTAGAAGATGTTGAATAGTCACGATATATGAACTCATCGAATGGGGACCATCGCTCAGAGTCGGAAATAGATTTCTTACGAACAGAATATTCCTTGCTTTCAGAACTTGAATCCAAGTGAAGAGGGACTAGTTCCCTGTATGCGGAAGATGGTTCAGTATGGCCAGAAGATGTATACTTACCGTCATACGGCTTAACATTAACAACAGCTAAATTTTCGCAGAAAGAAAATGGATCCGTGTCGAAAGCAGCTGATCGAGGTGGCATCTTGTCCGTTCGAGCTGGAGTCTGCTCCGATCGAGCCGGCATCTTGTCCGATCGAGGAGGTATTTTTATTGAAGGAGCGTGTATCTTGTCAGGGCGAGCTAGTATCATGTCCGAAAGAGCAGCTGTATTCTCCGAAACTGCTGGTGCCTTGTTTAAAAGAGCTGGTCCCTCACCCAATAAAGGTGGCTCCTCTTCCAAAAGAGCTGGCTCCGTAAGAGCTTGTTCCTCATGCAAAATTGCTTCTTCCTCAAGCGAAATTGATCGTTCCTCACGCAAAATTGCTGGTTTCTCATGCGAGAGAACTTTTTCCTCTTCCAAAAGAAGTTGTCCCGAAAGAGCTACTTTCCCTTCCAAAAGAGGTGGTTCCGAAAGAGCTTGCTCCTCATCCGAAAGAGCTTGCTCCTTATCCGAAAGAGCTTGTCTCGCATCCGAAACGGGTGGTTCCGAAAGAACTTGTTCCTCATGCGAAGCAGCTTGTTCCTCTTCCGAAAGAAGTTGTTCCGAATTAGCTTGTTTCCCTTTCAGAAGAGATGGTTCCGAAAGAGCTGGCTCCTCATCCGAAAGAGCTTGTTCGTCATAAGCTTGTTTCGCATTTAAAGTGACTGATTGCGAAAGAGCTCGTTCCTCATGCGAAAAGGCTTGTTCCTCTACCAAAGGATTTTGGTTTGAAAGAGCTGGTTTCCCTTCCAAAAGTGGTGGCTCCGAAAGAGCTGGCTCCTCATCCAAACGAGCGGGCTCCTCACCCATACGAGCTTGCTTATCATCCGAAAGAGCTGGTTCCGCAAGAGAATGTTTCGCATCCGAAAGGGTTGCTTCCCAAAGATCTCGATCTCTTGCTTGTTTCTCATGCGAAACAGCTCGATCCTTTTCCAAAAGAAGTTCTTTCAAAAGAGCTTGTTTTCTTTCCAAAAGAGATGATTCCGAAAAAATTTGTTTCCTATCTGAAAGAGCTGGCTCATCATCGGAAAAAACTGGTTCAGAAACAGCTTGCTCTTCATAGGAATAGATTGGTTTAGAAAGAGCTGGTTCCTCATCATCCGATACCTCATCGAACACAGCGTGTTCTTTATCGAACACAGCAAATTCTTCATCCAAAACAAGTGGTTCTTCATTCAAAATAAATGACCCTTCATCAAAATCAGCTGATTTTTCATTCGATGCAGCTAATACTTTATCCAAAACACCTGATTCTTCATCCAAAACAGTTAGCGGCTCTTCGTCCACGACAGTTGGCGGCACTTTATCCAAAACAGCTGCTTTCGCATCTAAAAGACTTGGTTCCGCATCCAATGGAGCTGGTTCAGCTTCCAAACGAGCTTGCTCCTCATCCAAACGAGCTTCCTCCTCATCCAAAAGAGCTTCCTCCTCATCCAAAAGAGCTTGCTCCTTATCCAAACAAGCTTGGTCTTCATCCAAAAGATCGGGCTTCTCTTCCGAAAGAGCTTGCTCCTCATCCAATCGAGCTTGCTTCTCATCCAAAAGATCGGGCTCCTCTTCCGAAAGAGCTTGCTCCTCATCAAAACGAGCTGAGTCTTCATCCAAAAGATATGGCTCCTCTTCGGAAAGAGCTTGCTCCTCATCCAAACGAGCTTCCTCCTCATCCAAAAGAGCTTCCTCCTCATCCAAAAGAGCTTGCTCCTTATCCAAACAAGCTTGGTCTTCATCCAAAAGATCGGGCTCCTCTTCCGAAAGTGCTTTCTCCTCATCCAAACGAGCTTGGTCTTCATCCAAAAGATCGGGCTCCTCTTCCGAAAGTGCTTTCTCCTCATCCAAACGAGCTTGGTTTTCATCCAAAAGATTGGGCTCCTCTTCTGAAAGAGCTTGCTCCTCATCAAATCGAGCTTCCTCCTCATCCAAAAGAACTTGCTCCTCATCCAAACGAGCTAGGTCTTCATCCGAAAGATCAGGCT